>JAOTRH010033019.1:0-20875 GCA_034768845.1 Heliamphora exappendiculata
TTTTTAAAAAAATTAATTAGAAATTTTAAAAAATGTATTCAAAATTTAATTAAATATTGCAACAAATAAATTAATTTATTTAGAGACTAGAATTTAAATTGCAAAAAAAATTAATTTTTTAGAGAATAGAGACTAGAATTTATAAAAATTGAATAAAATTACAAAAAAAAGTAAATTAAATTGTAAAAAATAAATTAAATTATAAAAAATAAAGCAAATCGAATTAAGGAACTCCGATATTTAATCTTAATCTCGATCGATTTGTGTTTTGATCTTGATCTTGATTCTTGATCTTTACTCCTTGATTCGCCAACAATTGCACCGAACGGTTCGGTCCAAACCCGAATATTACCGAACCCGAATACCACCGAATAATTAGAGAGAAAAATTACAGAGAAGAGAGTAGAGAGAAGAGAGTTGTTTGGATGAGAAAAACATGAAAGGGAGTTCCCTATTTATATGGAAAAAATTGAGTTTAAAAAAAAACTAGTCGTTGGCCGGACCGGGGCGGGCTGGGCCCAACGGTTAAATAATTCCAGTTGTCAAATTTTTAAAAAATCTAATCTCTGCTGTTCATCCTAAAAACTTACCGTTGGAGGGGGAGAGGGCCAGGCGGGGCCCAACGGCTAGCCTGACTCGGGTTTTGTGACGAGCTTCATTTAGACGGGCCTCAGGCTTTTTTTGGGCGGGCTGGAATCGAGCAGGGCCTGCCCAGCCCGTCGGGCTTTAACGGGCGGCCCAAGTCTGGTCCATAACAGTGGCGGGTCAGGCTAGCCCGGGCCTGGCAAAGGGCCGGGTCGGGCTTCTACAGTGGCAGGCTTCAGGCAAGTTTCGGGCCCCTATCGGGTCTCGAACCATTTTTACACCCGTATTTTAGAGTACTATGTAATAAGTCCCCGTAATGCCTCACCCAATATAATAACAATAAATTTTACGGTAGATTCATAATGACTCATCTTTATTGAATAGTTAAAAGACAAAGAGTGACTCATATTTTATAGATTACGATCATTAATTTGTTAAAGAGGACAACATAATATCGCATACATAGTACTTTAGGAGTATATAATAATTTGGGGTCAAAGATGAGGAGAAAAAGAATCAAATTGGCAAACTCTTTTCTAGATGATGCAGACGTTCACAAATGCATATAATAAAGCTACCTTTTCCTTTTCACTTTAAACGCATGTTTTTTGATGTTTAAAAATCTTACTTTTAAAAAAATTTGACTTTTTTTAAAAAGGAAAACAAGTTAGTGTTGGGAATTTTTTTTTTTAACTAGCTATTTTCTTTTTTCTTTTTAGACAAAATTATTAATTTGTCTTTATTTTTTATTATTAAATTATAGTATTTAAAATATCGACATGATTCTTTTTTATTACTAGAAGTAAGATTGACTTCTTAACTGAAGATATCATAATCATTTTACTTTAAAAAATTAGTCTATTTACAATGTGTATAGATTTTTTTCTTAAAAAAATTAAAAAAAAATTAATGAACTCTGTAGAGATACCGAATATTATAGTTTAAAAGTTAATTTTTTTTAAAAAACAGTTTTTTAATGATCTAAAACAGGGGCTAAGTTTTTGAATGATCTTTCTAGGATGATCTGATGGTAATATAAATAGTATATAAGTTATTTTTTGTTTACTAGTTAATTTAGATGATCTGTTTAATTTATTTACTTGTAATGTACACAATAAGAATATCTATATTATTATATTAAGGGGGATTAGAGCAATCATTGGTGTTACCTATTTTAAAACTGTATGAATTTTTATGTTTAATTAAAATATCCTTTAAGAATTTTTTCCTATTATTTAAAATAACACCTTTCTATTATTTTATTTTGTCCAATTATTTTAATTTTGCATGACTAATTTTCACACTCATTGTGTGTGCCATTGTGTGTGCCCAAATGCTATTTAATAGTAAATTTGTTACCATGTATAACAATTTATTTATACTACTATATAATAAGAAAGCACCTATTTAACGTTCTAAGGTCACATAGATTTTTTGTTACCAAAAATGCCCCTTCTTATTATTTTAAATTCAAGAAGATTGCATGTACTTTTTGTTTTATCTAAAATATATATCAAGATTTTTATTCATCACTTAATTTTAAAATTATAATTACTCATAATTTAAAAATTAAACTATTTTATTATTTAACTTTTTTAATTATTTCAATTCTTGAATACACACACGCGTGTCGGATGTGTTCCAACTGCTCCACTCCCACTGGAACTGGACCAGTTCAATTTGGATATTTTTTTGGTTCAAAACGAACCCACTTGAAATACCGTTAAATACCTTAACAAATTATATTTATATTAAAAAATAAATAATAATTTTTATTTATTTTTATTTTTATTCACACAAATATAATTTGTTAATAAACTTATCAAAATTTAATTAATTTAATTTTTTATAAAATAATAAATATATTAAAAATAAATAATTTAAATTATCAAAATAGATCATTTTAAACCAAAAATTAACTCAACTGAACCAGATCAGTCCCAAATAGGACTAGAGAGGTCCACTCCCAAATGGGATTTTTACTTTATAATTTAATATCATAGCAGTTAATAAGTCAGCCTTTCAAACTAACCTAACTTGCATGACTAATACTTAGGATAGTTACAGGTATTTAACCGGCATATGGTAAAGAAAAATTTTAAAATAAGAATTGCTCATACTATAGAAGAATTGTATTTTTATTTGAGTTTCTTAAATTTAGTTAATTAATTAATTTAGTAAATTTTTAATATTATTTTCTATTTTATTTTAAAATTACTAAAATTAAATATCTGTTATACAATATAAAATTTTGTATATAATATTTATATAGGTGTTGAAAATTTAACTATTGAAATGAAATAATGTTGACCTTCTTTTTTTTTTTTCTCTTTTTTTACGTTCTTTTTTTTATAAAAAATTAAATAAAAAATATTAATTTTTATTATTTCTCCTTTTACTAATCCATTGAAAAAATAATATAGTTTTACTTTTGTTATTTTTTCTATTTTTTACATCTATAACTAAAAAATTAATAAAATTATATTTTTAATTAATGCCTTAAAATTAACTAATTAACTAATTATTAAATTATTGATATTATTTTTTATTTCTCTCTTAAATTTCTAAAATATATTATATAATATAGAGTTTTCAATGTGATATTTATGTAGATGTTAAAAATCTAATATTTGAAATGAAAATAATCTTGACCTTCTATTTTGTTTTCTCTCTTCTTATGTTTTTCTTTGTAAAAAAGAGAAAAAATATATTCATTTTAATTACTTCTCATTTTACTAATCCCATAAAAAAATAATATAACTTTTACTTATGTTATTTTTTTCATTTTTTTACATTCATAAATTAAACAACTAATAAAATTATATTTTAATCAAGTGTCTTATATTGACTAATTAACTAGTTATTAAAATATTGATATTAATTTTTATTTAATTCTTAAATTCTTAAAATTAAATATTTATATAACAATTTAGCGGATTTGATGTAATTTTTATATGGTAATTTAACGGTGAACAGAATCTGAAGCAACCAACTACTTCTATTGCATTTGTATTAGAAAAGTAATTTATGCATTCTTAATCGTAGAAAGAAGTTATTTGTGTAATTGTGTAATCACAACAAAGTATGAACTTTTCTTTTTTTGCGGTGGTGGTTAAATTTTTCACTTTATTATCTTTTTTCTATTTATTAATATCAAAATTGATTAAGGTTAGGATTTTTTATATTATTTTTTATATGAATTATTATTTAAAAAATAAAATTTGAAATTAACTATTAAAATATATAAGTGATCTTAAGAAAAAAAATAGTGAGAGTAATTTTAGGCACAGGTTATCCCTAGCATATAACAAGTTGGCAGACTTGATATAACTTTTATATGGTAATCTAATAGTGGATAGAACTTGAAGTAATTAATGGATTCGATTTCATTTATATTAGAAAAGTAATTCATGCATTATAGGTAGGTGAAAAAAGCAATTTGCATAGTTGTGTAATTATAACAAAGTATAAAAAAAAAAATTCCTTTCGGTGGTGGTGTTTAAATTTTTTTCGATGCTCTTAATATTTTGTTTGTTGTTTTGCTTAATAATTTTTTTTCTCTTTATTAAAATTAAAGTAAACTGAGGTTGAAATTCTTTCTATTATTTTTTTATATAAATTATTTTTAAAAAATAAAATTTAAAATTAAGTATTCAAATATATAAATGATCTTTAAAAAAAAATAATAGAAATACCTTTAAGGGCAAGTTATCCGTTGTTGCTCACACGAGCGAAGGGTATGTTTAGAATGTTTCTAATGAGTTACTCTTTCGTCTACCAAAAATGAGACTTGAATAATGATTTATTTATTTATTTTATATTATTTAGTTTTATTTTTTGATCTTGGAATGTTTAAAAAAACTCAATTTTAAGAAGTTTAACTTTTAAAAAAAAGATAAATAAAAAAAATTAGATTGTTTGGGATAAACTTTTCTAGTTGTTTTTTTGTTTTTTTTTACTAAAATATTTAATATGCCTTTATTTTTTGTTTTTAAATTGTAATAATTAGAATATTAGCATCGTTTTTATTTTTGTGGAAAGGGTTAATTTTTTTTAGTGAGGTTATTATAGTATTTTTAATTACTTAAAAAAATAGGTGTTTGAGATATGTATAGTTTTTTTTCTTGAAAAAAGATATGAAAAACAAATTAATTGGCTTTTTAGAGAATCAAACGATATAGTTTAAAAGCTAATTTCTTTTATAAAAAATCTAAATTATAATTCAAACCAAACATGCCCTTAGGTTATAGTTGGTCTAAAGAAAGCCCAGGCCGTTTTTGGAGTTTTTCAAAAAAATCTACATTTTTTTAGTTTTTGGTTCAGTTTCATTTTTTAGGTTCCTCACCAAGAGAGAAACCTAAAATAGTAAAATGCATGGCGTTTGGGCTAAAGTTTTTTAAAAACTATTAAAGATGAAAACAATCTAAAAAAACCTTTTTAAGTAATTTTTTCATCTTATTTAAACTTTATTTAATTTTTTATTATAATTTTTATTATTTTTCTAATTTTTCATAACGAGAAGAATTAAAAATATATACTTATTTGGATTAATACTAAAAAAGTTTATTAATAACAAAAAAAATTATTAAAAAAGCTAAAACAAACGCTGATTTAATTTTCTTTTTATCTTTTAATCACAGCCATTTATTTTTATGTTTTTTTTTCTTATGGAGATGAACTTAAAAAGTAAAAAAAATTATTAATAAATTAAAAAGATTAAAAAGACAAAAATAGCTATATGTCAAATTTATATTTATGTACTTTCATTTAACCAAAAATTTACTTTTTCAAATTCTTTAAATTTGAAAGGAATGAGCCGAAACATCAACTCGTCAGACCGTGATAAGGTCCAAAAGAAAGCTCAACTAAAAAATAACAGTTCGATCCAGGATCAAACCATTAGAGTCCAACAGCAAGCATGAAGTCAGCCACTGATATCACATTAAATGCACTAACATAACATTGAATGTGATATGACCATGATTGTATAGCATTAAATATGACTAAACAGGCATATATCACCCATTAAGTGCGCTGTATCTTTGAGGGACACATTTAGTATCAAGAGCTCACTCTTAGAACGGACCGAGCTCTGAATATTTATTATAATGTGACTAAAGTTCTCATGCCGTCGGCACGAATACAACGGCGGGATGACGAAGACATTTTGTAAGGAATGTGAGTAAGATAATAATGATTAGAATTAAAGAGAGATAAAAGAATTTCTTCACTATAAAAGAAAAGTTATAAAAAACTCAAAAAAGTACGCACGTGAATTCTAAAAGTAAAACCCTTGCCTGTTAGTTAGTTTTTTTTAAACATATACGAACTCTAATTTTATTATCAGAGTAGTCTCCGACAGGTGATTGTCGGCTAGCTCACGTTCATTCACTCTTGTAGGTGCTGATCCATTAACGAGTTCGATCAGAATAAGTATAATTCATCAAACAAATATAATCTACAAGACATCTCTATCCCAAACAAAACTTTAAAATTTTAGATTAATTATTAGTCAACAATTTAAGACAGCGAATGGTCTATTTGGTCAGGACAAATTAAAATAGGGTTCAATATAGGAAACTGTAAATTATACTAAAAATAAGAAGCAATGTTTCACCAGTAATTCTAGGTCCCCAAAGGGAATCCAAGAATTTATCCATAACTGACCACATTATATTTCTCTTTACTATTTCTGTCTCTTAATTGGTTTCTTTCTTTCTCTAAAATTAATAGTCAAATGTTTTTAAAAAATAATATTTAAGCCTACTTAATAGACATACTTCACATGTCTACTTATGTGATATGGTTAAAATTAGTTATTTATCCCTTTAACAATAAAAATTATTAATTATTTAATTATAACATATAAATAAACATGTAAAATAGATCTGTAAAATGTCTAAAGAGCATTACTCAGCGTTTTTATGCTCACTCTTAATAAAATTAAAACCCATAATTAAGAATCTCTCGCTTAATATAAAATTAGGACCCAACGAACACAATTTGGTATTGTAACAATACAAGTACACGCGTAATATTATTTAATAAAAATAAATTACATGTGATCATTAATTTTTTTTTAAATATAAATATCGAATACAATATATCTAACCCAATAACATAAATTTTTACACTCTATATTTGTTTAAATACATTCTTTCTATTTTATTTTTGTAAGATAAAGTTATAAAAGAATTATAAAAAATTCTTTTATACTATGAGAGTGTTTGATTTAATTAAACTTATGAACTTGTTGATTATAGTTTAAAAATATTTAGTTATAATTTTAAATAAAAATTATAAATATTTATGAAAATTATAAACTTTTAACTTTAAATAATAAAATTTATGTATTTTAATTTAAAACTAAAAACTAAGCAAAATATTTAGTTATAATTTCTCTATCCTAATTGTCTTCTCTCTCTCTCTCCAAATTTCACAGTCTCTCTCACACACACTCAACAAAATCAACACCTCTAATTAAAAAAAAAAATTTCTCTCTCTCACACCTCACTTTTTTTTTCTCACTTAAAATAAAATTTTTACCCAACAAATTAAATTCAGTATTATATTAATATTATGTGCACATGTAAATTATTTAATAAAAATAAATTATATGAGATGATTAATTTTTTTTCAAATATAAATGTCGAATACAACATATCTAACCAAATAATAAAAAATTTTACACTCTATATTTGTTTAAATATATTTTTCTTTTTTTGTTTTTATAAGTGATTTTTTACATTTCACTTGTAGAATAGAAAAAATTTAAGAATCTCTATACAAATTTGCTTAGTTTTTAGTTTTAAATTAAAATATACCAATTTTATTATTTAAAGTTAAAAATTTATAAATTTAATAAATACTTATAATTTCTATTTAAAATTATAACTAAATATTTTCAAACTATAATTAACAAGTTCATAAGTTCAATTAAATCAAACACTCTTATAGTATAAAAGAATTTTTTATAACTATATCTTATAAAAATAAAAAAAGAAGAATGTATTTAAACAAATATGAGTGTAAATATTCGTGTTATTAGGTTAGATATATTGTATTCAATATTTACATTTAAAAAAAATTAATCATTTCATATAATTTATTTTTATTAAATAATATTACATTTGTACATGGTATTATTACAATATCAAATTTAATTGGTTAGATTTTAGTTTTGTATTAAATAGAGATAAATAGAGAAAAAAGATGAGGTGAAAGAGAGAGGGAAACAAATATTTAAGCATGTGTTTGAACTAGTTTATTTTTATAATTTTTTAGTTTAAAAATTAAAAAAAGCTAATTGATTTGGCTTATTAAACTTTTTTCAATTTTTTTTTCTTTTTTTATATAATTTAATATTTAGTTTTTTATAAAAAAACTAAAAAAATTTAAAAAATCACTAAAAAAAAACTAATCCAAACAGGCTAATTCTGGGTTTTGATTTTATTAATAGACACAGTGCGAAAATATTTGGGTATTAAATGTCTGCGACAAGCCAGCTAGCGGATAAGAATTGCTGCAGGTGATGGTATCTTTCCTTGATCTTTTAAATGCTTCTTGGCTGCATTTTTTATTTTTTTTGTCTTTTCTTTTTTGTATAATAATGAGGAACTCATCGTCAGGAAATATTGAGTTTGTCCCGTTTGGATAACTTATTTTTTTGCTTATTTATTTATTAATAAATAAATATAAATATTTACTTATTTGTTTTATTTGAAATGATACTTATTTATTTTTATATTTTGACTTATTTAGTTTTATGTTTAGTTTATTTTTAACTTATTTTTACTTATTCTGCTTATTTAAACTAATTTTGACTTATTTAATTTATTATTTTATTTACTTATTAGCTTAAATTCTGTTTATTTGATAAATTAAACAAAATTACTTATTTAATTATTTATAAACTAATAAATTATTTATCCAAAAGGGAGCATTTATGTACCTTCTCTCTAAACTGAACAAAGTCAAAATAATAATTATGTTAACTTTATACAGGGGGTCCAAGAGATTAAAAATAATAGAATTCAAGGCCTTCACTTTTTAAGTATGGTGGTATTGTTTGGAGAAAAAACTTCAATACACATCTGATCATGTTCTGGATATACTGGGTATATGGTATCCACAACTCATGAGATTTTGTGGTTAAAATCGTAAATTTTTGTGATTAAAATTATAAAAATATTTGAAATGTCAAATCAAAAGTTGTGGGTTATGATTATGCAATTTTTCGTAATGAATTTTTGTGATTGAATTTATGAATTTTTTGTGCCGTGTGATTTTTTTTAATTATAAATTTTTATTGGTTAGTTATAAATATATACGTGTAATAAAATTGACGAAGTATATAGCATACGTTCCAAATATGAGCCATGCAATATTAAAGTTTTTTTCATTGTCTGGAATCTCAACATGACAGCATCTATGACATGGTAGAGATGTCAAAATTTGAGGGATTCTTTCTTTCTATTTCTCCTATAAAAAGGCATATATTATAATAGAAAATGCAGCTGGTGGGTGTCTCCTCCAAGGACTTGCTAGAAATATTGCATGATTTTGTGTGTCCAAACACATGATCTTTTGAATATGTAAGAGAAGGATCCAGCTAGCCTTTTGTCCCTATACAGTACCCTTTGCAACTAATTGTTCTTGTTTGAACTTTGGGTTTTCCAATATGGGAGAAGATCAAGAGCTGCAACTGCAAATCCAAGGCAAGTCACTACACTTCTTCTGTTCTTATTCCTTTTTATGTTTGTTTTTCTTTGTAAGACAGGCAGTTCTTTAAGAATTCTAATTAATATGAATTTCTTTTCAAAAATGTTATTTTTTGTAATTTATCATATATAATGTTAGAGGTGCTCAGTGACCAAAGCTCTTGACAATTAGCTTCTTCTTCTTCTTCTTCTTCTTCTTCTTCTTCTTCTTCTTCTTCTGGTGTTGTCATTATAGTTTGGCAAACTTACTGTTAGTAGTTTTTAGTTTTCTGCTATTAATTTTAGTTATAAGCTAACTAGTTACAAGTTATTTCAAATACTTACTTCCGTTACAATTTATAATTTTTTTTTCTATTTCAGTTATAAATTATAATTTTTATCAAACTCTCACAATTTCGACTACAAATTACAATCTATAAGCTACTAATTTCAATAACGCCAAACACGACCATACTTGTTAGCTGGAGCTGCTCAGTGACAAGAGCTCTAACAATTATTGACTTATCAGTTGAAAGGATAGTAGAATTAAAATTGTTCTGCTCTAAAAAGTAGGAAGTTGGGAAGGAAAAGGGGGAGAAGCTTTTTGAGGATATACCAAGAAAAAAGACAGGTTCAAAAAGAAGGGAAGCAATAAGGTCAACACTGTTGCTCTGATCCAAATCAGGTTAGGTGTATTGTATTGCTTCATCTCATGTGCGTGATAGGACTGAAGGATATAATAACCACACAAAAGGGAAGAGAAAATAAACTGAATTTCCATAAATTTGCATGCCTTGGATTAATTAGCAAAGGGAGAGCTCAATGTTGATAGAGTTGTAGAAAAGAGTTCTTTATGCAGAGTGAAGAAAGATCTAGACATGCATGGATGAAGGATGTGTAAATTAAATTCTTTATGTAACATTATTTTGTTAAGATCTAGAACAATTATGATTTTTACAAACACTAAAAATATAATGCCGAAAATAAATTAACATACATGTGTTTATTATCGCTATTGACTTCGCGAATGCTAAACTTGAACTATTGATGGAATAATAGTTTCTCTCTCTTATCTCATTTCTTTCTATCAACTATTCAGTATATAAATAGAATTCATAAATATACTTTTTTAGGTGAAAAGAATACCAATTTTCTAATCCCATTATACTTCTAACCCATTAGAGTAGGAGTTTTATTTAGAAACAACTTATCAATTATCCAAATAAATAAGAATTATTATAATATATTGATAATTATCTTATTAAACATATAATATATGTGCCATAATTATGGTTCATGTTTCTATTTGCATATGCTTTTTCTTCTTCTTTTCAGTTAGCTTTTGGAATTCTTGTTTATCATGGTTCTACTTGGCACCTGCTTGTTCCTCTTTTCAGTTAGCTTTTGGAATTCTTGTTTATCCTATGTGCCTTATTTGTCTCTTTCTTTTTCTTTTTTTGTTTTGGTGCATATCTTTTATCTCTTTGTTGTATGAGGAAAGGGGTGATGGATTGGTGGAAGAAAAAAAAACTCTTTTATTTACATATACCATAACTGCTAATTTGATGGGTGAAACTCCAAATATCTAATAAAGGGTGGGACAAATTATTATCTTCAAGTGAAAATCAATTTACGATAAAACCTTTGAAATTTTGAGATCAACAATGAGTGTCGAATGAAATATAATTTTTCTAGCAACATGACTTGAAAATTGAGGTCAACTAGGATATGTTGGGGATGTTATCAACAAATTTTGAGGGAAGGAACCACCCTAAAACAGTAGAAACCCTAGCCCCTTGCTTTTTCAATATTTTTTCTTTTTATGAACTTACCCCTTTATTAGATAATCAAAAGTTATTTTTGTATAAAAATAGCTTTCCTAGTCCCTCTATCTTCCATCCACTTTTGACTTTTACTTCTTTGTAACGTCTAGCTTTCTCCATCTAATTTTGGATGGTCCCCTCTCTTTAACATCCACCACTAGAACAAATAATACTTTTTTGGCATTTTTTTAATGGCGATTGTAAAAAATGCAGGCAAAACAAAACACTTATTCTTGGTGTTTATTGGTAAACACCATTGTTAATTAGGGTATTGGTGGCGTTTATTTATAAATTCCATTAATAATCCGAACAAACTATGTCATTTTGGTAATTGCCTAAAAAAGTTACAAATTACTATAGCTTTTACCGGCATTTTGTATACATTTTACCAAAAAAATTTAAAAACGCCACAAAATGAAGCTAAAACGACATCATTTCATTGTATTTTGAGCCTACCGCCAGTTCCACAAAGTTTTCCGCCCTTTTCTCCAAGCGAGCGCTGCCCTTTCCCCTCTTTTCTCCTACAAGCACCGTTGCCCTATTAGGCTATAGCTAGCTAATTTCCCCATATTGCTCTGTTAGTAAATAATCAGCAGAGAAACTCATTCATCAAACCTTGATTCCTCCCCAACCGCCGCCACGCCGCGCCGTCGCGAGGTACAAGTGTTCGGATCCCAACCTTCCATTGCGACTTTGTATGTCTTTCTCTCTTTCTCCCACTCTCTGTTTTTTTTGGGTTCCAGACTTCTCTTTTCTCTTTTATATTCTGATTTTTTTATTTTTTCTTCTTGTTAGCAAATAATCTCTTCTGGGTAATCAATACACACACACACACACACACACACACACACACACACACACACACATATATATATATATATTGGTTTTTGTTCAGCTTCTCACGAAGGAAAAAACAATCAGATGAGTAAGAAAATAAAGAACTATGTTGTTTGCATTTATATAGCAAATAATAAATACAGATTGGATGAGGTTTCTTGTGAGGAGTTCGGTCGCAGTGCCTAAGTTTGATACAATAACATGACTTTACTTGGGAAAAAAATGGGACTTGTAGGTGGTGATGTGCGGTCGGTTTGTGGGAGGCTCAGGGAGTTTTATCTTCTTCACATGGAACCACCTGAAACACATCCAAGAAATTATATATAGAGAAAGAAATGGTAATTACCTTGTTCCTCACAGTTTCTTCTTTTTATAGATAGATTGATGCGAGGCTCAAAGCCAAAGAGAGGCAAGAAACAACGTAAAAATGTTAATGGACATGATTGCTGGCTGAATCTGAAGGTTCTATTAACTTAAAAATATATATTTATCACTAATATTTCAAAAATTAAAAAGAGGGGCCTTTTGTAATAACCTGGTAATGGGATGAGAAATTGTTTGGTAAGAAAATTTCTGTTAATTAGTTAATAAACTGATTAATTGGCTGTTTTTTTTTTTTTTTGACATGGTGAGAATTATACCTAATTGTGTATTTTTAGACAAAAAAATAGAAGATTTTAATTAATATGTTGTTGCGAAATGTATAAAGGAATTTGTTTACTACATTAACATCAGTACCAATATCTTTGCAGATAATGGAAATGGGAAATATTCCCTTCTCAAAACTATTTTAGTGCTGAAATTATCTTTGAGTTGAATGTGCAATTGTTATTCTTAATATTGTTACATAATAGTATAAACAAGAACTGTTTGAGAACTTTATGATTCTTTATTTAGGTCCCGATTGACAATTAGTTTAAAAATTAATTTTTTATTTTTTATATTTTTAGCTAAAAAGGTAAATTGGGTTCAAAGTAATTTGTTTGATAACTTATTTTTTAAGTTAATTTTTTTAAAATTGATTGTTTGGATAAAAAGTTAGTTTTTTTTTTGTTCAAAATAGACAATTTTATTCTTCTATATATTTATTATTAATAATTATATGTATTTGATAGTAATAATAAATAAGTTATGAATAAGAATATTATTGTATTTTAAAAATAGTAAGAGTTTATATTTTAATTTGATTTTTTAATTTTTGAACTTTTTTACTCTCTTTTTTTTGTCAAACAAACAACCTTAGCTTTTTAACTTCTTTTCTTTTGTCTAAAAAACAAAAAAACCAAAGTTGCATAAGAAAATTGAAGGTTGGGTCCACTTTTAATTATAAGGTGTCTTCTTGCCTTCATTCCTAATTAACTTTTTAGCAAATCAAAACTTTGTTAAGAGAGACATTCAACTGAATTTTGATAAAAGATTTGAGTTTCATAAGAAAATTGAAGCAGTGAGTGCTATAGTTTACCATTTGTTGATTGTTTAGCTTATGTTTGACCATGTTTTTTTCAAGAGCTTATGAAGACACTTGAAACTAAGCTAGTTTTTTTATCGTAATTAATTGATTTTTTTACATTTTTAAAATCTTTTTTTTTATAAAAAACTCGAAAAGCCAAAAAAACACTTATAAAAACATAGAGGCAAAACACAAGCTTAGTTTCAAGTGTCTTCTTCTTATTGTTTTTACATAGCATTTTGTTTTTGATTATTCATGTCTTTTTCAAGAAAAATCCAAGAAAACGGATGCGCCTTAGGTGAACTGCTGTAATAAGGAAGCTTTTTGAACAGTGAACAGTTGTAGAAGTTTGTTTGCTCTGTAGTTTTTGTGGCTTGGCTTTCCTTGCCTCCTGCCGTAGGTTGGCCTCTTGTCAATCCTGAAATTTTTGTACATTTTAAAAAGTTTGACTCATTTATGCAAGATAGCTTTTTCTCTTTATAAGCTATTGGATTTCTTCATATATAAAAGAAAAATGCTAATTAAAATTTATTGGAGTGTGGTTAAAAAGTATATGATGTATAGATATTTGTGTAAAGTGTATTGATATTAATAAAAATAGTAAGTTTTACACCAAAAAAATATATTAATATTCAAAAATTTTAGTTTTTATTAAGTTATTATTCAAAATTTATTGAGGTCTTTTTTAGCGCAACACTCGGTATAAAATCATCTTTTGCGGATAAAAAAAAAATGAAGTTGGAGTTTTCTTTCTAGCTATCAACACGGCAATATGGAGCTTTTAGACTTCTGCCTTTTCATCAGTTAGCTAATGTTTTGCAAGTTAATTTAGAAACCCGGCTAAAAAATGCTTTGTTTTGCTAATGGATTTATTAGGCTAAATATATATTAGTTTTATTTATTATGTCTTACTTTATTGTAATTTTTTATTGGCCTTATTTGAGATAAATGTTTATTTGTTTAATTTACCTTGCATATTTCAATTTTTTTTTTATCGTTTAACCAATTTAATATTATGATAATTTATTTCATATAAGTTAGAGATAAAAAATAAATCTAGTATATAATAAAATTTGTGAATTACTATTAATAATTTGGTTTAAGTATTTTGAATTGTATTGTTAGGCTATTTATTCACATTATTGGAACAATGGTCTATTTGGTTCATTACAAATAGTATTAAAGTCAACCTTAATTCTCATTTAGAGTTCCATAGTGTTGTGTGAATAGAAGAATAAAAGCTCAGAGATAAAAGCGTCGAAATTATATACCTTGTACATGCTAATGGTTATTCTGTCCATGTTAATGTGCTGTTATTCACATCTCAACTTAAGAAAGAATTTGAGTCACACGACGAGGGCGTTGTCAATTTGATATAAGAGATATTGTGATAACTTATTCCACATTAGTAGGAGATAGAAAATAAATTTGGTATTTGAAACGCGTAAACTACTAATAACTTGGTTTGAGTATTTTTAGTCACGTTGTTAGGTTCTTTATTTAAGTTATTGAGTCAGTAGTCCATTTGGATCGTTATAAATATACTTTTTAATTTTTCTCAAAAAATTAAAAAATTTAATCAAAATATTAAAAAAGTTCTAAAAAAAAGTATTTTGTTGATTTTCGTCTTTAGTTAAATATTTTTTTTGATTAAATTTTTTATTTTTTTAGTTCATTTCGTGGAGACAGTACGAGAAAATAAAAAATTCAAAAAAAATTTTAAAAATCAAAAAAATAAGTAAAATATTTAAAATTTAGCCCAAACAGAGCCAATCGGAATATTACTAACTCGTTAATTTGTGTCACTCTTGTCATCAGGTGAAGCCAAGGAAGCGAACCCACCGGAAAACGCCAATGGCAACCCCAAACCCGCCATTTCTAGGCGGAGAAACTTCATTTGGTGGCTCCGGATGGCCATCTATGCCGTCTTCGTCCTCTCCGGCCAGTCAGTCGCCGTCCTCCTGGGCAGACTCTACTACGAGAGAGGCGGAAAGAGCAAATGGGTGGCCACCCTCATCCAATCCGCCGGCTTCCCCGTCCTCCTCCCCTTCCTCCTCTCCCCGGCTGCCAAATCCCAACCCTCCTCCGCGCCCCCTTCCGCCGCCACCCTCGTATCTCTCTACCTCTTCCTCGGCATCTTCCTCGCAGCAGACTGCATGCTTTACTCCATCGGCCTCCTCTACCTCCCCGTCTCCACCTACTCCCTCATCTGCGCCTCCCAGTTGGGCTTCAACGCTCTCTTCTCCTTCTTCCTCAACTCCCAGAAATTCACTCCTTTCATCGTTAACTCCCTCGTCATCCTCACCATCTCCTCTACCCTCCTCGTCTTCCAGCCTGATTCCTCTTCTGGTTCCCCCAAAATCTCCACCGGGAAATACGCGATAGGGTTCGTATGCACCGTTGGTGCGTCCGCAGGGTACGCCCTTATGCTCTCCATGACGCAGCTCTCCTTCAGAAAGATCTTGAAAATGCAGACTTTCAGGGTGGTTTTGGACATGATAATCTACCAGTCGACGGTGGCGACGGGGGTGATTCTCGTGGGGCTTTTCGCGAGCGGGGATTGGAAGGATTTGGGGAAGGAAATGGCGGATTTTGAGCTGGGAAAAGTGTCGTACGTGATGACGCTGGTGTGGACGGCCATTTCTTGGCAGATTTTCTCCATTGGAGCTGTGGGGTTGATCTTTGAGGTGTCGTCTCTCTTCTCCAATGTCATGAGCACTTTGGGGCTGCCGATTGTGCCGGTGGCGGCGGTGTTTGTTTTCCAGGAGAGCATGGATGGGGTGAAGGTGGTGGCCATGGTGTTGGCGATTTGGGGGTTCGTTTCTTATATTTACCAGCATTATCTAGACGGATTGGGGTCCAGGTTTTCCGTGACTGATCGCGAAGGTGTCGATGGAGTTTTTGAAGCTTCTCTTGTTGAAAGAGGTGAGCCTAGGAATGGGTGAATTGTTGGGTCCTGCAGCTCTCTTCAAGGCCATTGTTTTCATGAAATCAATGGAAGAAGAAGAAGAAGGAGGAGGAGGAGGAGCTTTAATTCATGTATTTTAATATAAGAATAATGCTGCAAGCAGTTGAATCCGAGTTAATCATTTTGAATTCGAAAGAAAATATTTCTCATAAGTATTCTAGGTTGATAATATTTTTGTTCATGTAAAGTGGGTTTTAGGCTTTCTTCATAGGACTTCCAAATTGCACTAAATCTAGGTATATGATTAAAATGGTTCCTTTCTCTAATATTTCCTTGGAATCAGCTCGTTTCCAGTACATCATTGGAGTGGAACGATCAAGTTTAGCTTATTTGGCCTTAAAATTGGCTTATTTTGATAATTTAAATCGTTTATTGTATTATTTTCAATGTGTATTTTATTTGTGCAAAAAATTAAATTGATCGAATATCATAAATATATGAGAAAATCATGTTATTATTTTTTTAAAAATGAATAGTGTCTAGACTTCACAGTTAATTTGTTTTAGCACAAATGTAGTTTTTAAAAACACTTAATGAAATTCAATTATCGTGATATTTTGCGGAATTGTTTTACACATTGAAAATAATAAAAGTAAGTAATTTAAATCATCAAAATTTATCAATTTTAAACCCAAAATAAGCCAAACTGGTTCAGTTCCCATGAAAACTCAGAGAAGCTGCATCCTATTTCTTTTGATGGTTCAAATCACTCAAAATTTTATTAGTCATCTATTTTTTTAAGAATAAATATATTTTAATATGTGGTTATGCTATATCAATTTAGTTTTTGATTTATATAATTTTTTTGATAAACTCTATAACATGAACGATTTAAATTATTTAAGTGAATTATATTAAATCTTACAAATAGAAATAAAAATTTATTCATTTATTTAGAAAATTGAGACAACTTGGGCCCAATAATTAAAATGGTTCCATTTTAAAATATTTCTTTTCTTTCTAACTGTTTAAATTTGGTTAAGTGTGGACTCATGAGATGGCAAAGTGGTAATAACCAAGTGAAGAACCGTGGTGCGTAATGTGTGAGAATCAGTGCAATTTAAAAGGTATGTTTTTTCGATATATTTTTATTATTAAAATTGTATATTATGTAGAATTTATTGAGCAAATTATTTATATAAAAAAATATATTAATTGAATATTAATAATTCTGTAATTAGATCATAATTATTTATAAATAAATAAATAGTAAATATAATTATAAAAAAAATAATTAAATAAATATTATCTAATCACACAACTATAAATATTTTTTTATACAAGTATAAATGGATTCAATTCTAACAAATATATATGAAAATAGAACCTCTTAAACTACAAGCAGGGGTTCCCAAGTGAATAATGTCTTGAAACATTGAAACTAATGATTGAGATAATTCGCACCACTCCTTGCTCAACTCTAGTTTTTTAGTTTTTTAGTTTTTTTTTGTTAAAAATATAAAAAAATAAAATATAATTTATTTGACAAAAAAATTTAAAAAGTTATAAAATCAAATCAAAATACTAACTCTTAGAATATTCTATTCAAACTCTAACAGCTTATAAAATTCAATAATACATTTCATTCATAACTTATTTACTACCATTATAATCTATATATAATTGTTAATATTAAAAAATTTAAATAACTTTAAGCTAGTTGTCAATCAGCCAGTGCCATGATAAAAACAATTGAATGTTGAAAACTAAACGAGGAATGATCATGATCAAAAAAGGAGAAAAAAAAGGAAACAAAAAATATTAAATCACACATTGGTTCGTCCTACAGATTATAAACCCATAATATTTTTATTAGCAATAAAAAAAATGTTAGGTTGGTGCCTTATATTTCTAATATTCTAGGACGGTTGGAAGTTCGGACAGTGATAGAATACTAAGAGGTGAAAATAGTCACAAAAAGCTCTGCAGAGTAGAGGAAAATCGAGACATGTCTTTGACCGATCGAGCGGTCTGCGCGTGACAACATATTATTAAGGTGATTAGGGTTGCAATCGTCGCATGATTTGACCTAGTTTTGGATCTATATAAACGGAGTTTAATCACTAGAAACCCAAAGACACAAAAAGAGTGAGGGACAATGTGATGATACACTAGAGAGTCTCATGTTGAGGCTCTAGTGTGAAGAGAGCCTCAAATACACTAGAGTGAGGCTCAGATTTAGAGATCATGGGGTGTAGAGCTATTTCTTGTAATCCTTATTAATAATAGTGAACTATTCCATCTTATTTTTTCGTAGAGGTAGGCAATTAGCTGAATCGCGTATAACTTGTGTTCTTCTTGAATGTTGTTATTCTATCTTTAATTACTTTGTGTGGATTAAATTCGTGATTTCTTTTTCGCTACGGTAGGGGAGTTGTGCCCAAATAGGCCACCTCCCATACGAGGTCACCTCCCGTAAGACCAGTAGCTTAGTAAATGGAGTTGCCCTGAGATGGCAACCATCTTCGTGGATAATCACGTGACAAAGGCTCACCAGGAATGGTTATCAAGGATCTTTAGTCACTATGGTCAAGTTCTTCATGCATACATTCCTAAAAAGAGGAGTCTTAGAAGTGGAAGCAAGTTTGGACTTGTGAGATTCAAGTATGTAGAGAATGTAACTTATGCCATCAAAAGATACAATGTCACATGGTGTCTAGATAGACGATTGTTGGTAGACGAAGCAATCACTGTAGATGAAAAAAGGAATTATCACCCCACGAAGAAGGATTAGAGAGAAAGAAATATAAGAAATAGCATTAGGGGATCTCAACATCCCTTGGATTAGATGAACGAGGCATAGTTGGGTCACGTCCATTCGAAGGCTCAAGAAGATGTAGAAAATGAAGGCGATGGTGACCCATTCGAAGGGTCAAAAAGATGTAGAAAATGAAGGCGATATCATTGAAGCCACAGAGATTGATGAAGGTTGGACCAGAAGCTGTGCAGTAGGTATTGTGAAAGACTACAAAATCATCAGTATTCTTAAAGAGGCCATGAAATAAGAAAGAGTCCACTTTATAAAAATCTCCCCCCTTTGAGGCCTCAAGGTACTTCTCCAATTTCTAGGCGAAGATGAGAGGAACAGCTTCATTCTGAATGCAAGAGATTGGTTAGAAAACTGATTTGATGTTGTTTATAAATAGAGCCAGAGAAAAACAAACCTTACAAGGAGGGTTTTGATTAATATAAAGGGTGTTCCTCTTCATACTTGGAACATTAGCATTTTCACTAAGATAAGGGAAAGCTTGGGAAAAGGTTATAAGTGTCGATGCCAAAACAAGCTTGAGGAAGGATCTTGATGTGGAAAGAGTCTTGGTTACCATTAAAAGAACTAACCTCATTCTGCAAACCACATCCCCTAAAGTGAGTAGACTCATTTACAAAATACGGTGCTATGAAGGTGAATGCCAAAGTATGTATGTTTAGGGAGCTTCTACACCCAATCCAGGTAACCCTGTCATTAAAAACGAGAGATATGGTGCAATGGGAATAAGGGTCCGATAACATGGCATTTATCAGCCAAGTGGACAAATCACCTAGCAACAAGGAAGCATCTAAGACCATTGATGGTGCAATTGAGGCTCTAAACCTGCAAACTGGTGATAGGGAGCAAAGCAGCCTTATGGAGCAAAGCCAAGTCCTTCCCACGATGGAAAGCTTCACAATTTCCTGCGAGGATAGGCTAGCCCCCAATCATGGTCTAGGACAACTTAGTTGTGCACCACTAGAGGAAGCACAACAATCAAAGGAGGGAATGCCAGTTCTTAAAGTGGTTACCTTTGAGGTTTTAAATTTTAAATGCAGATCAATATTGAGGAAGAGAAAGATGAAAAAGCAGTTAGATGACCTAGGATATCTCACCTTCAACAAATCTGGTGCAAAGAAGAAGCCCAAAAGCAAAATGGGCAGAAATCACATTTAACAAGAATTGACCTAACGTCCCTATCTACTCAAGATATTCAGAATGGGAATCTATCGTTAAGGAAAGAAGCTGAAATGGTGTTAAAAACATGAAAATTATTGGGCTTAAATTTTGGCAGAGATCAAGAGGAAGCTATTCAGAGGACTATAGAAATGGAGGCAAGGGATGAGGACCTAATGTAATAGTATTGTACAAGTTCATGAGGGTCTAATGAAGTTAGTTTCATGGAATAAGTGGGCAGCTTACAGTCTGTTGGGTCTACATAGTTTGGCAACATCTATTATTCAAATGAGGAAGGTATCAAATTAAAACTTTGGAAGGAATTGATCTCTCTCAAATCAATTTCCAATAATTCATAGTGCCTAGGAGGAGACTTCAATAAAATAATGAGAATTGAAAAAGCCAGGTACAATAGGATAAGCAAGGGTATGAGAGAATTTAGGAATTTAATCTCTAAGCATAAACTTAGTGGTTCTTATATGATGGGTATGTAAGAAGCACATGAAGCTAGTCGTAATCAATTAGCTCCTAGCGAAGGAAGCCAAAACCAAGATGGGGTTCTATTTGTTAATGTAGTGTTAGATCATT
>JAOTRH010033030.1:0-20873 GCA_034768845.1 Heliamphora exappendiculata
TTAATTAAATAAGATGTGATTATTCGAGAAAATCAAATAAAGTACTGATAAATGAGAATATATATATATATATATATATATATATGTATATGTATATATATATATATATGATATTCATGCATAAGGATAAACAGTTATGAATTTGGATGATTTCATAAATTGGTTATACGATGTATTTAGATTCAATCTACATTGTGAGTTTTAGCTTTTGAATTGAATATAGTTATGATGAAATCATAGGGTAATGATGAATGATCTAATAAAATGTTAAATGCAAAGTTTATGATCGTTTACTTGGACTTTGTGACATGAGAAATATGGACTTATAGTTGAATCAATAACTAGGATTGAAATCATTAAGTGGGAACGTAATAAAGATAAGTTAATAATGAGACATTGATGTTAGAGAATGAGACATTGATGTTAGAGTATGAGACAAGTATTGAGACTCACGGTACTGAAATGAAAATATGTGAAAAATTACAACGATTAAAAGAATGTGATTCGAGAACTTGTGATTTAGTTATGAAGTATGAAATTTTTGGTTTGTGCATGGCATAAAGAATGATTAATGAAATTAATTGAACCTTATAATTTTATGAAGAATGAGCAATAGTTGGGATTTATAATGAGAAGAGAATAATTTGAAAATATGTACTGGTGAAATTGAATTGGGAGAGGAACCTGTGATGGTTGGACTCCTAGTGATTTATGGATAACGTTATGGATATGTGATATTGATTTGAAAATGGTGTGATTGTGAAGTTGGAATGGGGGATGGACTTCTGATTATTAATAAATAATGATATGTGTCACGCCCCAAAATTTATGGTCATGTGAAAATTCACCAAACACAGTTTTTATGAAAAATAGGTTTTCATACAACAAATCAACTTGTTGAAATCAAAACATTACCCAACATGCATCTCTCATAAACAGTAAATATCCATATTCAACAAGCATAATATGTCGCCCCGAGGCATACAAAACACGCCTTTAGCAAGCATACAAAAAGAAGATTAATAAAGTCTTCCGCCACCACGGGCACCTCTAGATCAACTCCTCATCATCAATCTCTTGACCTGAAAATGATTTTATAGCAAAAATTCCACACCGTGAGTCGAAACCCAATAGAAACAGACTATATAAAGCTGTAAAGCAGGATATATAATCATATGGTGGGAGTGAGCTCAACCACAACCAAGCAAGCATTATAACTAATGCAAATAACAGTTAAAGAAAACTATAATCAAAACATTGCTTTTCACTCGGATGACACAACCGAGGAAAGAAATAAAATGGTTGCTATGTACCGACTCCGTCACAAGGGGACAGATGTAGCAACTATAGACTCCTGCCCCTTTACCCAATCCCTACACATCGTAGGACCGGTTAGGTAAATGCAAGTTCTATATGAAGCCACCACAATGTAAAAGCTTAATTTACGGGCCAAAAACGTGATAGTACAAAGCACCTACTCTGCGCACGTTTCTGGACTTACACCGATGGCAACTCGTGTCAAATACCCGCTATTCCGGTACATCTAGAGAATCATTTTACAAAACCAAAACGTTTTCACGTTTATACCAAAGATTCATTCATCAACATGGAGATCAAACAAACATATAGATCCAGCCATTAACATGGAGATCAAACAACATGTAAAAACATGAGTTTCAAAGCTATACAACATATATATAAAAAAGGTGATCCAATCCATCTACCATGGAGATCAACTGGTATGTAAGAACACACACTTTTATCAAACGTTTTCAAGGTTGAGCTCCAACCCCAAAAGGTCAACTCCAAACCTCCGAAAGAAAACATATTTTTCCTGAAGTTTTCATAAAAACCCCATTTCAAACGATTCCCTCCGAAACGCGAGATTTCATGAATCCATCGCTTTGAAACCATACGAGGAAAGAGAGGAGAACCAAAACCCAACCACCGAACCACCAAAACATCACCAACAGCCCACACAAGACCCCAGTCGACTGAACCAAGGCCCCAGTCGACTGAAAACTCTCAAAAAAAGAAGAAAAACCAAAACAGAAACATATCAGTCGAGTAACTCTCAAAAAGCAAGATCCAGTCGACTGACCTTCCCCAGAAAATGTTTTTAACTCACGATTTTTTCTTCTAAACCCAAAATCAAGTCTCCAAGCATCCGTATAACACCTTCGGATATCCACACGTCCAACCCTGGCATCAAAACATCGAAAGAAAACTCTCGGAACACACTTTCATCCACCAAAAATGTTGAAAAATGATTTTACAACCAAAACCCTTCTTTGAAACAAAGTCGATTTTCTTGCATTTTAAAACGGTAGAAACACGTCTGATTACACATAAAATCCTTTAACAGTTATACAGCCTAGAATCTTACCTCGGTGATTCAAAACTCGATGCCTCGATCCACGTGCAAAATTGAGCTTCGTCAAAATAAAATTTCGTCTGTATGAATGCGTAGACCACGATGCCAACAACAAGAATCAGCTGTTGGATCATAAAAAATCAAGTCCCGAGCCCCCGAGAAGTTAGAGAGTAGGCAGAGAGAAAATTAGAAAAAACTTAAGAGTTAAATTTTGAAAATATCTTTTGAAAATATATAATTCCAAATATTTATAGGCCTCAAAAATATATATTTTTTAAATTTTTGAAATTTGCACCATAACTCGTGGCAACCCCTAGGGACCCCGCATGCTTATTTAAACCAAAACATGCATCAAAATGCATATAAGCATATTGAAGCAAAAACGCCTAAACATGTTGAAAAACACCGAATATGCATATATATGAAAAATGAAACGCTATAGGGTCTCACAACTCTCATCCATTTAAGGTATTTTGCTCACGAAATTCACTACAAGGTCACGAGGTAAACAATTCCGGGTATCTCGCACGAACCCTAGACTCAAGCTCCCAAGTAGCTTCCTCAACTCCGTGATGAAGCCACTGAACTTTGACATAAGCAATCGTTCTCACCCATAACACATGTTCCTTTGTATCTAGGATGCCATGCCCCAAACATCGGGCTCATGCGAAAGTCCACCAAAACACCCATTTAAGAAAATAGGTTTCACAGTTGATAATCAAAATATACAACATTTAGATAAAAGTCCCCACAGTTCAACTCTCATAAACTGAGAACATGCATTCTCATACATGAATAAATATATCACATCAAGGCGTACAAAACAAGCCATCTGAAATAGGCATCACATGCAAAAGTACATATGTAAAACAGGGAAAACTACAGCAAGTCTTCCACCACCTCTGCAACTAGGTCAACTCATCATGCTCACCTGAAAAGGTTTTACAGCAAAATCCCACACCGTGAGCCGAAACTCAATAGAATATAGACCGTAAAACTGTAAAGCAGGCTATGCAATTATACACACACGGGCTCAACCACAGGAGCCAAAAAGACTTTCCTTCCAAAACCACATGTTTTCCGTCAGACAAACACAAGTCTCAAAAAGATTTTATCTCATAAAACCCCACATTTTTCACCCTTCAAACAATGCATATCATCCTAATAGATATCATGCCACAGTTAAGGAAAAGCTGTAAATAAAATAGTAAGCTCCACTCAGGCCACTCAGCCGAGGAGAAAGATATAAATGAAATCCTATGTACCGATTCTGTCATACAGACAAAGGTAACAACTATAAACTCATGCCCATTACCTTAGTCTTGAACCACTGAAGGCCTGCTAGGTAAGGACAAGTTTTATATGGAGTTATAATAACAACGCCATTCAAGGAGACAACCGACTTCTTTACGGATTTCCCTGACCGATGGGAAAGCACCCAAATCACACACTTGTTTCTTTACGGTTTGCCACGACCGATGGACGAAACATAACCAAACCACGTTTACGGGGATTAACCCGAGGGACCGTAGCGAACCCACTCGGCGCACATTTTTGGACTTATACCAAGGAGCAATAGAAGCCCAATTCAAATCACGCTCTATATAAAAGGAGATCCAATCCATCAAAATAGAGATCTAAAACCATTTCCAACAAAATGATTAAGAGGTGAGACTCAACCCCGCGGGTTAGCTCTAAACCTCCAAAAAGACAATTTTCACCCGATTTCACAAATCACCGTTTTTAAACCTCATTTTGAAAACCATGGATACCACGTTCCCAAAACATGTATATAACCGAAAAAAGGCGCAAAAATCCATTTTTACCCAAAATTCACAGTTTAAAACATGTAAACAACATTTCATGCATTTTTACCCGGTAAAAGCAAGTATAACTACATATAACACCCTCATAACAGTAGTAGGTCTAGAATTCTACCTCGGAGAGTCAAGAACTCAACGTCTCAACACTAAATGGCGTCAGAACGAGAATCCGAATGGATGTATGCGAAGCTCTCGGCTCGATAGCAAGGATCCACAAAGGAACCAACAACAAACTAAGCCCCGGGCCCTCAAAGCTAGAGAGAAGGCAGAGAGAATGGAAAGAAAATTTTTTTCCAAACATTTCAACCCCAGGAACTACTTATAAACACGCTAAAAAGGCAGTTCAGTCAAATAAAGAGGCCACTTCAGTCGACTGAAGCTCCTCAAAAAACGTGAACCGCCACCGTTCAATCGACCGAACCTCCTGGTTCAGTCAACCGAACCCAAGAAAAACACTTTAGTCGACCGAACCCCACACCCCAGTTGATCGAACTCCCTTACTATTTTTGGTGTCAGGTTTGTGAAGCAAAACATGGTTTTTGGTCCAAACATAAGCCAAACGAGCCTCTACCAAACCCCAGAAAGCGTACAACACATTTATACATGCTGTTCTACAACTTTAAAGCATAAACCATGCATCGATGCTATTCATATACTGAAATGAACACATCATATATATAAACAACCAAAAAGATAAGGGTCAGGGTCTCACAACTCTCCCCCCTTATAGAATTTTGCCCCCGAAATTCACAACAAGGTCACGAGGTAAACTGGTCTGAATATCTAGCATGCATCCCAGACTCAAGCTCCCATGTAGCTTCCTCAACCCCGTGATGATGCCATAAGACCTTGACATAAGCAATCGTTCTACCCCGCAACACCTGCTCCTTTGTATCAAGAATCCTCACTAGATGCTCCTCATAGGTGGCATCCTCATCAATCCGTCGCTCAGCCCAATCTAACACATGTAAAGGATCAGGCTCGTACCTTCGAAGCATAGAAACGTGGAACTCGTTATGCATAGATGCTAACTCATGTGGTAACGCCAAACGGTAAGCAACCTCTCCAACACTATCAAGAATCTCAAATGGTCCCATGAAACGCGGTGATAGCTTCTCGCTACGACCAAATCTCATCAAACCTCTACGTGGCGAGACCTTTAGAAACACATGATCCCCTACTGCAAACTCCAAAGGTCGCCTCCTCTGATCTGCGTAACTCTTCTGGCGGCTCTGCGCTGTCAGTAGGCGCTGGCGAATCGCCGTAACCTTCTCCGTCGTCTCTCGCACCATATCGGGTCCCAATACTGTGGTCTCTCCCTCATCTGTCAAACACACGGGCGTTCTACACGGTTTACCATACAAAGCCTCATACGGTGTCATCCCAATACTAGACTGATAGCTGTTGTTGTATGTAAAATCTGCTAAAGATAGATGATCCTCCCACGAAGCTCTGAAATCAAGGACACAAGACCTCAGCATAGCCTCCAAAATTTGTATAGTCCTCTCAAACTGGCCATCCGTCTGGGGGTGAAAAGCAGTACTGAATGTCAAGTTCGTCCTCAAGGCCTCCTGCAGACTCTGCCAAAAGCGCGATGTGAAGCTCGGGTCTCGGTCAGAAATAATAGATACTGGCACTCCGTGCAATCTAACTACCTCCCTGACGTACAAGCTACTCAGTCGTTCCACCGAATCCCTCACTCGGATGGGGAGAAAGTGTGCAGACTTCGTCAACCTATCAACCACAACCCATACGACATCGTGTCCCCTAGGTGACCGAGGAAGTCCTGACACAAAGTCCATCGTGACATGCTCCCACTTTCACTTTGATATAGGCGACGATTGGAGCAATCCTGCCGGTCTCTAATGTTCTGCCTTTACCTACTGACAGGTGAGGCATCGAAAATCAAACTGGATCACATCTCGCTTCATCTCTGTCTAATAGAACTGATAACGTAAGTCATGATACATCTTTATGCCTCCAGGATGCCCGGCAAGACGAGAATGATGACATTCACGTAAAAGATCAGCTCGGCATGACTCTGGCACAAACAACCTGCCTGCCAACTTCAGACTCTGATCAGAACCCACTATCCATCCTACTGTATCCTCGCCACTAGCAACACAGTCTCATATCATCTGAGCCTCCTGATCCGTTTGCTGGACCTTTAGTACATGTGCTATCAACGCTGGTCGAGTAACTACAGAAAATAAGGTGGCACCCGTCGGGATCTCCCTGAGGCAAAAATCAAACTCTCTAACATCTGCAAGCATATCCCACTCACGTATAGCCACAGAAGCTAACGACCCGTAAGATCTCCTACTGAGTGTGTCTGCCACAACATTGGCCTTCCCTGGATGGTACTACAAATCAAAATCATAATCCTCCAACAGCTCCATCCACCACCGTTGGTGCAAGTTCAGGTCCTTATACAAAAACAAGTATCTTAAGCTCTTGTGATCGGAGAAAACCTCAAAATGCTCGCCATACAAATAGTGACGCCATGTCTTCAAAGCAAAGACCACGGCTGCCAACTCCAAGTCATGTGTAGGGTAATTTCGCTCGTGCGTCTTCAACTGTCGAGAACCATAGACTACAACCTTACCCTCTTGCATCAGAACACATATGAGGCCATCATGTGAAGCATTACAGTATACAGTATACCCCAAGCCTCGCTCTGGAATGATCAACACTGGCGGACTAATCAACCTCGTCTTCAGCTCCTGGAAAGCTGACACACAGGACTCACTCCACACAAACACAACTCCCTTCCACTTCAGACGCGTCATCGGTGCAGCGAGTCTAGCAAAGTCCTTCATGAACCGTCGATAGTAGCCGGCTAGACCCGAAAAACTACGTATCTCGAAGACGTTCTTCGGTCACTCCCAACTTGTCACAACATCTATCTTCGACGAATCCATAGCTACTCCGTCAGTAGACACTACGTGTCCCAAAAACCTCACCTCAGACATCTAGAACTCGTATTTCTCACACTTCGCGTACAAGCGGTGCTCTCTAAAGATATATAGGACGATCCGCAAGTGATCCTCGTGTGCCTCTCTGGTGGGTGAATATATCAGAATATCATCCACAAACACTACCACAAAGCTATCCAGATAAGGATGAAAGATCCGGTTCATTAGACCCATGAACGTAGCAGGTGCGTTGTCAGACCGAACGGCATAACCAGAAACTCGTAGTGACCATAGTGAGTCCTAAAAGCAGGCTTCGCTATGTCCTCGTCCCTAATCCTCAACAGGTGGTATCCTGATCTCAAGTCAATCTTCAAGAAACAGCTCGAACCCTTCAGTTGGTCGAACAAATCATCTATCCTCGGCATCGGGTACCTGTTCTTCATTGTTACCTGATTTAACTTCCTGTAGTCGATACACAAACGCAACGATCCATCCTTTTTCTTCGCAAAAAGAGCAGGAGCTCCCAACGGAGAAATACTCAGACGTATAAACCCTCTGTCTAACAACTCCTGTAACTATACCTTGAGTTCGCGCAACTCAGCAGGTGCAAAGTGATAGGACGGTATAGATATGGGAGCAGCTCTAGGAACTAGATCAATAGAGAACTCTACCTCCCAGCTCAGTAGAAACTCAAATAGATCAACAGGAAAGACATTAGGATAGTCGAACACCATAGAGGTAACTCTCCTCGAACCCGAACTACCTCTTCCAACATAAGGGCTACAAAAAGGGAACCCAGGTTGCCCTAGTTCCGCACAACACCTGGCATAGACCTCAAACCCTCATCCTGATCTCCCATAAAACAAAAACAATCTCCCATTGGCGTACAAATCGTCACCCTCTGTTGATCGCAATCGATGAAGGCATGATAGGTGGCTAGCCAATTCATCCCTAGAATGACGTGAAACGTGGTCATGTTCAGGATAACAAGGTCAAACTCCATACAACGATCGGAAACCTCCAACACGCAGGATCTACAGATAAGACTCAGCGTCACATCCCTGCTCACTGGGGTCTCCACGCACATAGTACTACCCAACCAATCCATTTTCAACCCCAATACAGATGCGAAAGCTGAAGATATAAACGAATGTGATGCTCCAGTGTCGATAAGAACACTGGCCCATGATCTGTAGACTAGAAAGGTACCTCTGATCATAGAGGTGGTAGCAACAGCATCGTGCATGACTGATGCTCTAGAAGAACTAGGATCTGCAAGAACATAAGCTCTGGCTGGCCCACTGCGGCCCTGCATTGCCGACTGCCTGCCCGACTGCACTGAAGCTCCTTCCTCTGCAAAATGGGACGTCTGAGCTCTAGGTTGTGAATAGATCTGTCTCCCCTAGCCTGATGAAACAACTGGTGCTCCCGCAGTACTTTGAATGCTCCCTCCTCAAGGACAGTTCCTCCGGATATGCCCAGACTTCCCACACTCCAAATAGACTGGTGGCCCTCTTCCGGGTGCCGGCGACTGTGACTGAGTTTGAACAGGTGCTACACTCCGACACACTGCCGCACGATGCCCCGGCCGCTGGCATCTATGATAAACAATCTCCCTTTGATCTGACCTTTCTGTTGAGGCTACGAGATGTGTAGATGCAGAAGACTGTGGCTGATAAGACCCCACCGGATAAGAACTCGAACTAGATGTCCGCTGACGGTTGTCCCTGCGTCCCCGGGACTGTGCACGTCCTTCGTCCTGTTGTCCCCGACTATCTCTGTCTCGATGTGTCTCATTCAGAGTATCCTCCACCTTCATGGCGGTCTCCAATAACTCTGTAAAAACCTGCAACCTCAGTGCTGCCACTCTATCACGAATAGCGGGCCTCAAACCCCTCTCGAACCGTTTCGCACGGAACTTGTTAGTAGATACGATCTCTTGTGCAAATCGAGATAGGCTAGTAAACTCAACCTCATACTCAATCACTGTCATCGTTCCCTGCATCAGAAATAGGAAGTCCTCTCTGTAGCGATCCCTCAGAGTCGCTGGAAAGTATTTCTCCAGAAATACCGTCGTGAATGCCTCCCAGGTGCCTGCCACTGTGGTCTTGGCAAACTTTCACCGCATGTGAGCACTCCCTCTCAGCTGAAAGGCGGCACATATAACCCTCAGATCATCTTCCTCAATCTGAAATGAATCCAGAATTCTGGTAACCATCTCCAGCCACTCAGTGGCAACTGTGGGATTGGGATCCCCAGAAAAGGTAGGAGGGTCCAGACGGCGAAACTCACACTTTGCAACCGTCGCCCTCGGCTCAGGTATGGTCTCTCTCCCCTAGAGGCCTCAGCCAGTTGCCGGATGGAGCCGACCATCTCACGCAATAGATCTCCCTCAGGAACAGGTACTTGGAGTGCGTTAGCATCACCAACATCTGGGACTGGAACGTCCCTTCGGCCAGAACCACGGCCACGGCCTCGACCTCGGTCTCGTCCTCCCCACGTGGACATAACTCTATACAAAAGCAACATAACATGATAAGAATCCATCCAACACGTTATTGTTAACGTAAAAGACAGATAAGCATGCTAACACATAGCCACGTAATATCATGTCATCGCATCTCACATACCGAGGAGAACCAACAAGAAGGACTCGTCCATTTGGATAACCTACTTAGATTCCTTGCTAGAAATCACATCCGCGAAACGCGTCTCTAACATAGCTCCCAAGTTTGTTAATCCAAACACCCGAATGCAAGACTAATCAATCCTAAGCTCCAACCTCCATACCCACGTATTCACCACAAGCTAAACAGGCTATCATGCTTATGTTAGGAAAATGATGTAACACATGCAATCAAGCACACAAAAACATTTGGGTCACGCAAAAGCCCACCAAAACACCCATTTAAGAAAATAGATTTCATAGTTTATAATCAAAATATACAACATTTGGATAAAAGTCCCCACAGTTTAACTTTTATAAACTAAAAACACGCATTCTCATGTAAAAGTACATGTGTAAAATAGGAAAAACTCAAGGTGTACAAAATCAGCCTTCTGAAACACGCATTCTCAAGGCATACAAAACCAGCCTTCTGAAACACGCATCACATGTAAAAGTACATGTGTAAAATAGGAAAAATTACAGTAAGTCTTCCACCACCTCTGCAACTAGGTCAACTCATCATGCTCACCTAAAAAGGTTTTACAGTAAAATCCCACACTGTGAGCCGAAGTCTAATAAAATATAGATAGTAATACTGTAAAGCAGGCTATGCAATTATACACACACGGACTCAACCACAGGAACAAAAAATGCTTTCCTTCCAAAACCACAAGTTTTTCGTCAGACTAACACAAGTCTGAAAAAGGTTTTATCTCATAAAATCTCACATTTTTCACCCTTCAAACTATGCATATCATCCTAACAGATATCATACCACAGTTAGGGGAAAGCTGTAAATAAAACAGTAAGCTCCACTCAGGCCACTCAGCCGAGGAGAAAGATATAAATGAAATCCTATGTACCGACTCTGTCGTACAGACAAAGGTAACAACTATAGACTCCTACCCATTACCTTGATTCTGAACCAGTGAAAGCCTACTAGGTAATAACAAGTTATATATAAAGTTACAACAACAACGCCATTCATGGAGGCAATCGACTTTTTTACGAATTTTCCTGACCGATGGAAAAGTACCAAAATCACACACTTGTTTCTTTACGGTTTGCCACGACCGATGGATGAAACATAACCAAACCATGTTTACGGGGATTAACCTGAGGGACCGTAGCGAACCCACTCTACGCACATTTTTGAACTTACACCAAGGAGCAATAGAAGCCTAACTCAAATTACACTCTGTCACGGTACAACTATGAATAACATTTAAAACCCCCGGTAGCTCAACTACGAAAACTCACAAAATAATTTATACCACACATGTATAAAAGGAGATCTAATCCATCAAAATGGAGATCTAAAACCATTTTTAACAAAATGTTTAAGAGGTGGGACTCAACGCCGCGAGTTAGCTCCAAACCTCCAAAAAGACGTTTTTCACCCGATTTTGCAAATCACAATTTTCAAACCTCCTTTTGAAAACCATGGATACCATGTACCCGAAACATGTATATAACTGAGAAAAAGGCATAAAAACCCACTTTTATCGAAAAGCCACGGTTCAAAACATGTAAATAACATTTTATGCATTTTAACCCGGTGAAAGCAAGTATAACTGCATATAACACCCTCATAACAGTAGTAGGTCTAGAATCCTTCCTCGGAGAGTCAAGAACTCGATGTCTCAAAACTGAACGGCGTCAGAACAAGAATCCAACTGGATGTATGTGAAGCCCTTGGCCCCGATAGCAAGGATCCACAAAGGAACCAACAACAAACCAAGCCCCGGGCCCTCAAAGCTGGAGAGAAGGCAGAGAGAATGGAAAGAAAAATCTTTTCCAAACATTCTAGCCCCGGGAACTACTTATAAACACGCTAAAAAGGCAGTTAAGTCGACTGAAGAGGCCACTTCAGTCGACTGAAGCTCCTTGAAAAATGTGAACCACCACCGTTCAGTCAATCGAACCTCCTGGTTCAGTCGACCGAACCCAAGAAAAACACTTTAGTCGACCAAACCCAACACCCCAGTTGACCAAACTCCCTTACTATTTTTGGTATCGGGTTTGTGAAGCAAAACATGGTTTTGGTCTAAACATAAGCCAAACGAGCCTCTACCTAACCCCAAAAAGCGTATAACACATTTATACATGTTGTTCTACAACTTTAAAGCATAAATCATGCATCGATGCTATTCATATACTGAAATGAACACATCATATATATGAACAACCAAAAAGATAAGGGTCAAGGTCTCACATAGTATCTTCAGTGGACGCTCCTCATACGTGATATCCTCATCAACCTGCAACTCAGCCCATTCCAGAATATGTGACAGATCTGGCTCATACTTTCGAAGCATGGAAACGTGAAATACGTTATGCACAGATGCAAACTGAGGTGGCAAGGCCAGATGGTATGCCACCACCCCAAGTCTAATAAAGCGTGATGATAGCTTCTGCTATGGCCAAACCTCATCAACCCTCTGTGTGGCGAAACCTTCAGAAATATGTGATCCCCCACTATAAACTCTAAAGGTCTCCTCCTCTGATCTGCATAACTCTTCTGGCAGCTCTGAGCTATCACCAGACGCTGACGAATCACTGTAATCTTCTCTGTTGTCTCTTGTACTAGGTCGGGTCCCAAAACAGCGGTCTCTCCCACCTCTGTCCAACACACAGGCGATCTATACGGTATACTATACAAAGCCTCATACGGTGGCATCCCAATACTGGACTGATAGCTGTTGTTGTATGCAAACTCTACCAATGATAGGTGATCTTCCTAAGAACCTCAAAAATCAAGCACACAGGCTCTCAGCATATCCTCCAAAATCTGGATGGTCCTCCCAGACTGACCGTCGGTCTGTGGGTGAAAAGCTGTGCTGAAAGTCAAGCTAGTCCCCAAAGACATCTGAAGACTTTGCCAAAAGTGCAATGTAAATCGTAGGTCTCGATCAGAGATAGTAGTCATAGGTACTCCGTGTAGTCGGACTATCTCCCGAACATACAACCTACCCAATGTGTCCACCGAATCCCTCACTCAAATGGGAAGAAAATGTGCTGACTTCATCAGCCTATCAACCACAACCCAAATCACATCTTGTCCCTTTGATGAACGAGAAAGTCCTGATACAAAATATATTGTGACATTCTCTCACTTCCATTGAGATATAGGCAACGGCTGTAATAGTCCTACCGGTCTCTAGTGTTTTACCTTTACTTGCTGATAAGTAAGGCACCGAGAAACGAATTGGGTCATGTCTCTCTTCATTCCCGTCCACCAAAACTGACGGCGCAGATCGTGACACATCTTCGTGCCCTCTGGGTGCACTGCAAGACATGAATGATGAAACTTATGTAGCACCTCAGCTCGGCACGACCCTGGCACAAACAGTCGCCTTGTCAACCTCAGACTCTGATCCGAATCCACCACCCATCCTGCTCTGTCCTTCCCATTGGTAATGCGATCCCGTATCATCTGAGCCTCCTAATAAGTTTGCTGAGCCTCTAACATGAGTTCAACTAATGCTGACTGTGAAGCTACTGAATATAAAGTCGCACCCCTTCTTGTCTCCGAAGAAACAAATCAAACTCCATAATATCTCCAAGCACGTCCCACTCTCGTATTGCCACAAATGCTAACGAGCCATGACCACGGCTACGACATTGGCTACGACATTTTCCCTTCTTGGGTGGTACTACAAATTAAAGTCATAGTCTCCCAACAATTCCATCTATCGTCGCTGGCGAAGATTCAAGTCCTTCTACGAAAATAAGTATTTTAAGCTCTTGCGATCTGAGAAAACTTCTAGGGGCTCACTATATAGATAATGCCGCTATGTCTTCAAAGCGAAGACCACGGCTGCCAACTCCAGATCGTGCGTTGGGTAGTTCTTCTCATGTGTCTTTAACTGTCGCGAGCCGTAGGCTACAACCATACCTCCCTGCATCAGTACACAGCCCAAACCGTCGTGTGATGCATCGCATGTTGGAGGCAATACTGCCAAGATCATTGTTTTTGTAAAACAATTTTCGGTAAAAAATTAACTGGACGGGCCAACACTAAAACGGGCTCCAGATAAAAATTTTGACGTCGAACGATCAAAAATAAACCCGTGCAACCAAAGTTAATTTAGACGAATATCTCTTGTCAATCTAATCTTCAACTACGACTTGATTCCGAGTTGAAACTTCAGTCAGATCTTCTACTGTATTCCCTTCGTGATCCTCGAACGTAGTGTGGGCTACGATCCTCCGAAAACTCGTACCGACAGAACCCCGATATATTTTTTAAGTCTTGAAAGATAAAAATAATATATCAATAATAATATATTAGATATGATCTATCTGATATATGATGTATCAGTCTCAAACTAGTTCAACCAATCTGCGCATATATAGGGCTACAGCAGGGACCTGGGGAGTAATTATGAGTAAGACTTCTAGTGGAACACAAACACCTATCAGTGGTTTCTGTAAATAAAGAAAGACGCATAGCGGTATCTGCAATTATGAAAAACCAGCAGCGGCTTTTATAATTTCCATAAAACACTGAATTACATTCACACCACTAAAGAACTGTAATTGCACTCTGACTCATAATCTCAAGACATTCTTGCATAGAGCTCATGTTATTAAATGCTTACCATTTCTCCCAATGTTAAATTTTTCATACCCGCCAATTAAATTTAATTACTGACAATTTAATTTAATCGGCATCTTAATATTCTTTAAGCCCTTCCGCTTAACTTATTTGACAGCGGGATAATTAAATCCACCTACAGGGTTTAGTCCGGTCAAAATTTATAAACATCCTTAAGGAGGTATCGTCAATCCCGATCATCGGAACGTAGATTCCGTCAATAGTTAATATTTGCTATATAAATAATATCTTTATCCAACTCACTGGAAATATAGACTCATATAAGATCGCACCATTTAATGAATCAAAACAACGAATATTAAATATATGCAAATCAATAATTATTTCGAAATTAAGTTGATAAGCACTATTCATAATAACCTTGGGGTGTGAATTAATTTATATAATCAGTAGTCAGTACTAAGTTAATTACCCCAAATGTCTCATTCAATACACACAAAGTGTACTAGCACAGAGAGTCGAAACAATAAACGACGCTATTATCTGTTCCCCGCAACCAAGACAGGCCTACTAAAACTCTATACCATAGTCGTATCGATGGTATGTCCATTTTTATCTAAACTGTGAATATAAAACTCAAATTTTGCAAGAACCTAAAATCTGATCTTGTGTGTGTAAGTCGTACTTTACACACCAGATTAAATACTATACAGAATATTGGACATCCATGCATATCCAAGAAATAAAACACATACATTGCTCATAAAGATTCTTATAAAATAAAAAATTAATTTTATTAAAAATAAAATTAAATACTAAAAATATGATTTCCAGTATACCCACCCTAACAATCTCGCACTTATACTCAAAACTATGCTGCCATACATCTGACTTCCATGCCCTCTACATGACTATCAAAAGTCTTAGCTGGTAAGCTCTTTGTAAAGGATCTGCAAGGTTGTCTCCTGATGTAAGCTCTATATCTGACTTGAAATCTGAGTTTGTGTACCCCAAAAAAGTAATAGACTGTGTGCCTAGTAAACTAACATATAATTCTTAGTCCTTTTCAAGTACTTGATTATATATTATTTACCGTAGTTTAATTCTCATGTCCTGGATTAAACTAATATCTGCTAACCATGCCAACAGCAAAGCAGATGTCCGGTCTAGTGCAAAGCATAGCATACCTGAGGCTTCTTACTACCGAAGCATAAGGAACTACCTTCATCCTCTCTATCTCATCAGGTGTCTTAGGACACTGATCCTTGGATAGAGTGATTCCATGCCTAAAAGGGAGAAACCCTTTCTTGGAATCCTGCATGCTAAAACAAGCAAGGATATCATCGATATACTTTGCTTGTGATAAGCCCAACATCCTTTGTTTCTGATCTCGCATAAGCTTGATCCTAAGGATGTGACTAGATTCTCCCAAGTCCTTCATATTGAACTGCCCAGATAATCATACTTTAACCGTAGATAATGCCCCAACATCATTTTTGATGAGCAAGATATCGTCCATATAAAATACTAGAAAGATCACCACGCTTCCGTCATGCTTCTTGTACACACAAGACTTATCCAAACTTTGATCAAAATCATAAGACTTTATAGCTTGATCAAACCGAGTGTTCCAAAACCTCGATGCCTGCTTAAGTTCATAAATGAATCTCTTAAGCTTGCACAACATGTGCTCCTGGCCCTTTGCAATGAATTCATCTGGTTGTATCATATAGATGCACTCGTCAAGACTTCCGTTAAGGAAAATTATCTTGACATCCATTTGCCAGATTTCATAATCGAAATGTACAGCAATGGACAAGAGCATCCAGATAGACTTAAGCATGGCTACTGGAAAAAAAGGTTTCCTCATACTTGATCTCTTGTTTCTGAGTAAATCCTTTGGCAACAAGCCTAGCTTTGAAGGTTTCAACTTTCTTGTATACTCCTCTCTTCCTCTTGTAGATCCACTTGCATCCAATGGGTTTTATCCCTTCGGGTGGTTCTACAAGTTTCCAGACCTGATTGGAATATATAAATTCCATCTCTGAATTCATAACCCTTTGCCAAAGATCTGCATCTTTGTCTTGTAGTTCTTCATTGTAGTTACAGGGCTCGGTATCCAGTTCTGTCGAGATCCTGTCAAAAGACTCTCCAAAAAACATATACTGGTCAGGTTGATGAACAACCCTCTCACTACGACGAGGCACTACCTGTGTCTGTGTACTAGTAGTAACAGGCTGTGCAAAATCTGAACCTTGTGCATCAGCACCCTATTCTTGATTTGCACCTGTCCCGATAATTCTCCCACTACGACGAGATAATAAAATATCAGTAACTTGTGATTTCTCTTCCGTTCTACTGGTATTTCCTCTCAGTTCTTTTAAAATAATTTTGCTTTTGGGCCTATGATCCATAATATAATCCTCTTTCAAGAATCGGGCATTGGGTCAAATAATGACCTTCTGATCCATAAGATTATAAAATAGACCACCTTTCGTTCTCTTGGGATACCCGACAAAAAAATAGACTTCTGTCATTGGTTCCAACTTACCTGCATTCCCTTTCAACACATGTGCTGGACACCCCCAAATCTGAATGTGTTTCAGACTGGGCTTACGCTCGATCCACAATTTTATGAGAGTAGAAAGTAATGACTTTGAAGGTACAATGTTCAGAATGAAAGCCATTGTCTCTAAAGCGAGTTCCAAAAACGAATCTGGTAAACCTGAATAACTCATCATTGACCTTACTATCTCCATAAGAGTCATATTTCTTCTTTCTGCTACACTATTCTACTTTAGAGTGCCATGTGAAGTCAACTGGGTTGTAATCTCCTCTGATGATAAGTAGAATAGTGTAGCAGTCAACTGGGTTGTACTTCATCAGTCTGAATACATTTACCTGGTCGGATCGTAGTGATTTGATACTTTTAGCCAAATACTTCTCCACTTTCGCCTTGAATTCTTTGAATTTCTCAAAGCATTCAGACTCACGGTGCATCAGGTAAATGTATCCATACCTTGAGTAGTCATTAATGAAACTGATGAAGTACTCAAAGCCACCTCTATCCCAGATTGTTAGAAGACCTCACACATCAGAATGAACCAGCTCCAACGGTTCTTTAGCTCTATAGCCTTTGGCTGAAAAGGGCCTCTTGGTTATCTTTGTTAGGAATGTATACTGAAAAGTCTTGCTTTTAATGTATTTTATTCTGAATTCCTGGCATATTAATAAGAAACATTTGAGATGGTTATGTATTTATGGTTTTATATTTATATTTGTGATGTATGAATGCATAGTCCGTATATTCTATCCAGTATTTGACTCAGTGCATGCTGCGCGAAAGATCGGGTCAAAGGCTCTGACAGATTATACAGGTAGGCTTACAATCGCAATGGACCCGGATATTCCATTGGTATGATTGTAGTACATCGTTATAGTAGCTAGTCTTGGCTAGGTCGAACAGATCGAATTCAGGTTTTAGGAATTTGATGTTCGAGCTCGATGCGTTAGTACACTTGGAGTGTATTGAGCGGGATCAACGAGATGATCGATTCTATACTAACTCTATGAATTGATCCACATCCCGTATTATCATGTATTGCACGAACTCTTAATTTCGAAGTGATTGATTAATTGTGTTAAGATAATGTACAGTACTTTGAGTCGTCAATTGTTGAGATTTTCTCCATGAGATCAATAATACCGATGAGTTGGGTACTAGCATTATTTGTCCGATGATTGATAATCAGCTGACGGAAACCACGCCCGTTTTAGGTTGAGGAGTTCCCCCTCGTGTGCTTTGCTTATAGGTTTCATTATGCTAAACCTATACATTGGATCTTCGGATCCGATATATGAAAAGATTAAGCGGTGCGGTTGCGAGGAGAAGAGGATAATTAAATCGGGTTGTCAGTAACCTTATTTATTTATCAGGGATCGATATCTTAAATGTGAGGAGAATTCAGTGCATTTGATAATTGGAAACTCAAGACATAATTTGAGTTAAGGCTAGGAGTTCAGTCAGAGCCTTTAGTGGAATAAGTTTTGATTCGTACGGAAAATGATCTAGCTCAAGGACAGAGTTAGGGATATCCGATTTTCTCGTACGGTTAGCTCGAGTTCTATACTTCTTCGTGATCCCTCACGTAGCCCATTATACACACGGATATTTTTCTTATTGGTTTCGATAATTATTTAATTTAATTTGAATGCCAGTATTGTCACCGGGATATTCAGAAATTAAATTAAATTAATAAGGGGCGATTTTGATTTTTGGCACACCTAGGGATTACTCCCTAAGTGGCCAGCCCTAGGAGATGATGAATTTGATTATTTATGTTAAGTATATATATCTTCATATTCTTTTAGGAAAGAGAATATATATATACTTAATATATATATTTTTTATATATGCATATATATTAAAAAGAAGGCTCCTTTAATCAAAGCCCTAATTCTAATTCTCCCACCAAGCTGCCGACCCCCTCTCCTCTTAGGAAATTAATTTTACAATTTGGAGATTATTGTGTGAGAAGAAACCAAAATGAAGAAGAACACTTCGATCGAAATCGGTGCTCACACATCGTGATCGTCGTAGTGCGTCCGGGTCATACGTGAGAAGGTTACAAGGTCATTTTCAACGTATTTGGAATTTTTTGAAACTTTTCGACAAATTTCATAAAGGTATTAAACTATTGAAATCATTATAGTTTTCATTTTTTATGAAAATTGTATACGTCGTTTTTTACGGTCACGACGTCGATTCATAAAAACTTTTTTTTCGCTGCGCGGCTCACTCTCCAACAATGGTATGAGAGCCACGGTTGCATTTTTCATGAAAAACTATTGTACTAACTTTGGTTTTGCAGCTATAAGTCGTTACGATCCGTTTGTATGTTTGAATGAATGTATGTTTTATTATATCGTATATCTCGACGGTTTTTGTTTCGAGATTAGATCGTTTGTACACCTCCTACATGGGGTATAAGTTTTTGGCGATGTAATATATTATTTCATTCTATTTTTTTTCGATAATTGATGTAATCGTATCACGAAAACGGGGATAAAAAACGAGACGAAAAAAAATAAATCAGGCGGCGGCAGCAGCATAAGGCAGCAACAGGGCAACAACTTTGGGGCTCATTTTTGGGGTTTTCGGCAATCCTTTTTGATGCATTTTTTTCGCTGAAATAAAGGTTTTCCGTTGGCTATCCGATGGTGGTTCGGTTGCGGTTCGACGACGGCGAAAAAGGGGTCAAAACTGCTTCAAAGTTCTGTGCGCACAGTGGCGCCACAACAGAATTTTGGCCATTTGAAGATTTTTTTGGGCTACTTCGACATCGTATTTTGACGCAATATTTTTTAGAGATCAAGACCTCGATGTGCTCTACCTACCATAATTTTTTGGGGGTTCAACAATGGCGGCAAGGTGGTCAAACAGCGGCTAGCAAAAGGCGGCGCAGAGCTGCCAAAGGCAATTGTTTTTTCGGCCCAATCAAGGGGCTGTTTGGCTGGTTTATTTTTAGTTTTTCCAATATTCCAGTGGTGGTCCAGGGCTGTGTCGGTGGTCCGGAGGCTGAGGAAAAGATTTGGATCTTTGACGGCTCGTTTAGGGTTCCAAAACCCTAAGCATTTAATCTTTGATTAGAGACCGTCGGATTAAAAGATTAAACGGACGGACCGGATCGTAACGACGAATTATATTTATTTTGTCGTTATTTAATTATTTATTTATTTGTTTTATTTAATTTCGTTGATAGTTTTTTATTTTCTTTGTTTTTTTTATGCATGATTTTTATTATCGAAAATATATTAGGAAAAATAATTTTATAAAATAAATAATCCTAACAATTTTTAAAATGAAAAAATAAATAGATAATTATTTATTTAATTTTTGTATTAAAATTAATTAAGATCTTTTAATTAAAACCTGGGTAATTAATTTCTTTCGTAAAATTAAATAAGAAAACTTTTTGTTTATTTTATTATAGTTAAATAAGAAATATTTTAATTGATTAAAACCGAATTTATTTTAATCAGGATTTAAAATATGTTTAATTGTTTAAAATGAACAAAAAGAAAAAAAATATCAATTTTTAAAATATTAAGTGAGAGAAGGGTTTAGTCACAGATAAATCCTACGGTCTCCATTACACGTTCATAAGAGATATGATTATAACTCGCGCGCCGGCTTCGACTTTCGGTCTCCATACGGAAGGGACTATAGTTATAGTATCTCCGGCATAAATCTTCGAAAGAAATAGATTTGAGAATAGTGCGAAGTAAGGTTCGTTCACACCGGGCCCAAGGCTTTGACACGGTATTTTCAAATCAAGAGTAATGGTTATACATTTAACCCGTGAATAAAAATATCTTCCCTAAGGAGTCACTGCTTTTATTTGTGGGGATCAAAATTTATTGGCTATTTAATTTACTTGGAATGCTCTATATCTAGGAATGAAAAATCTTGTAGTTCTTTGTTCGTTGATTGTTAGACGTCCACACTACGTGGCCTATCAATTGATGTGAC
>JAOTRH010033041.1:0-20872 GCA_034768845.1 Heliamphora exappendiculata
TTGTTCACAATTGATGATAGCACCCATTTCTGCTTCTTATTCTTTGTAGCAGATGGCATGGGGTCCTTCTGTGTTTCGGTCCACATTGATATATTAAGCTGGATTCCCCCCCCGCCCAAAAAAAACAAATGATGACAGTACCCCTCGTTTTTGGAGCTTGTTATGAATATGCTGGAGAAAGAAGCCATCTTTTCTGGTTTCATTTATATTTTCTTCCATGTTTTTGTGTTCTTATCCATTCAACAGTCTGTTTGGTGTTGGATAGCAAAGCTGCTATTATTATCCAGATCCCTATTCTCAATCCCAGAACAACATAAGACCCGTTCAAGAACCCTCATCAAGGTCAGTGTATTCAACTTTGATGAGTCAGTTCTTGAATTATCCAGTTTCTGAACTTCTGCAATTTATAGGCTTGTATTTTTTTAATCACTTTTGAACTTATGTTTTGAGCTGAAGGCTCAAATTGATTTATTAGTGTCCCAGGGTACAGATGGCTCTAGACAGGTGGAGTTAAAGAAATTTATATTTATTGTTTATGTATTCTTTTACATACACTCATCTATACAAAATGACTTCCACCATATTGTAGGCTCCGAATACATCTAGTGGATATCAAATATTTACTGAGTTTGTGGGAGATGACATATTCAAAATCACAATAAGGATCGTGCGCCTAATCCTCATAAGCTTCCGATTCGATTGGGGAAGTTCTTTATTCTTTATTTGGGATCGGATTCAAGCTCATCAGAGTCAAGCTCAGAGGGGAAGGTTGGAGAAGTCCATTGTCTTTGGCTTATTCGCTTCCAACCGTTGAATGAAAGCGAAAGTGGCTTTTTCAATCCCCCATCGTGGGGTAGAACTCTGATTGGAAATACCGATGCGTCTCAGGCTCAATCTTGGGCTTGCCTGGCAGGTAAAGGGATTGGCTTGAAAGCGCATATTCATCAAGCAAATGAGATGATAAAGAAGCGGATACGAGCAATGGAAAGGCGGTCCACACTAGATCTAAGAGAAAGGGGGAAAGCTGTCAATCGAATGGACAAGCTAAAGTCCAAATGGATTTCTAGGATTCCAATCAGTTCTACGCTTGGTTCCTCTCTCCAGGAATCTAAGGGGCAATCTATAATATATATATATATATTATTTCAGTATAACTCGAATCATTCACGAAGGGAGTTCGTTTGGACGGTCCCCCTGTGGGTTGGGTTGCAATGAGGCTTGATTTGCCATTGTTAGACGTCGATACGCAGCTGCTGTTGAGGCTCCAGAAAGAACTTTTAGGTCTTGACTCGGTCGGTGAAGCAAAGATCCCAATCCATAAGAAGTTGCGAAGATCATTTGATGAAGAGGAAAGGGCAAGCCCTACTCGCATTGCCAAAGTAAACTCCAGTTGGAAATCTGGTGTAACTAACTTAACACCTCATCTGATGCAACGGGGGGTGCCTGACCCGCAGCGTTCTGGGCGAGACAGCGAAACATATAGTTTCCATTGCCCGCTTGTACTTATAGGTGTGAGGGATCTTCCTTCGGTTCTAGTCAAGTATGGCAGCTTGAGGTCTCCTATTTCACTTTCACCAGCCATTGGGAACTCTAATCAACTTTCATTTAACGGCAGGCGAGAAAGGATTGCAAGAAAGGTAGAAGCGGGGTTTGCTCCCGTTTCGGGGTTCTCTTGTGGACTGGCCTCATCTTTCATCACTTTCTCCACGACCTAATGAGCAACAAGTATTTTTTATATATATGCAATTTAAATATACACAATCACACACACACGGTTGAGGTTATTGGTGATCCTACTAAAAATCCTTAGTGGTATTAGCAGGTTGAGTGTGAACCTATTGAAAATCCGGATATGTTATGTTTTTTGTATGGTTTGATCGTAGAGGTTATAGGTGAGCCGGTTGAAAACCCAATTATATTGGTTTCTCTTTTAAATATTCATCTTCCAAATAACCCAATTCAAAATCTTGATCCTGTGCATCTATTAACAGGTAGAAGCACAATATACACCATTTGAAAGTAAGTTTGGATTGATTAGTATACACAATTGGCACTTATTTGATTATAGATAATGAAAACACCATTTGAAAAAAAGTTATATTTTTGTGTCAAAATAGAATCATCATTTTCTACTAATTAATTTTTCTTGACACGTACCCACAATGAAATTATGTATATATACGTGTATTGTATGATTTAAATATTTATCATATTTCAAAATAATTTTAATTGATTTTCAGATGTTAGAGAATGAGAAAAATTAAATGATGGTGGGGCAAAGCAATTAGCGATGGAGAAATATTTGATTTGGATTGTACTTGTTGAAACAAAAAGATTTATTTTGGATGTATTTATTGAAACAAGAAAATTTTATTTTGAGTCGTACTTGTTGAAATTTAAATATTATTTAGAGACATTTTGTGCACTTTTTAATATGTTTTGATTTGCATTTGATGAATTTGTATTTTTTAAATATTTTGATATACGATTGAATGGGTATAAATATTGTTATAAAGAGATAATATTTGTTATATTGTTATAAATAAATAAATGAATAATTGGATGTGAATGGATGGAAAAAAATTTATTTTTATTTTTTGCATCGAAATTATTAATGTCGCTAAAACCAATAGTATATGCAATAGACAGGTATTAAGACAACACATGTTGCGTCGGTATTTATCCGTCGCAAAAGGCACGAGAACATTTGCAACGGCACAAGGCCGTAGCAAAAAAATCTAGAGTTTTATTTTTCTTTTTGCGTCGGAAGTTAAACCGTCGGAAGACGTTTTTTGCGACGGCCATCATGCGGTGGCAAATAAGTATACCTTTAAAATATTATTTGCGACGGCACTGTGCAGTTGCAAAAACACAGTATTTGTGTCGGTCATTGTCGTCGCTAAAGGAATACATGCCGTCGCTACCATTTGCGACGACAAAAACATGATTTTTAATAAGTATTTGCGTCGAAAATAGTGCTGTCGCAAAAATAATACAGTGCCGTCGTAAATGTTTGCAACGGTTACATACCATTGCAACAAACCTTTTGCGACCCCGACAGTTGCCTACCCCCATTTGTCGTTGCAATGCCGATGTAAATATCCTTTTGCAACGACAAGAGTATTATTTGCGACGGTAAAGAGCCGACTTAAAAATCCCTTTTTCTAGTAGTGGGGTCACAGAGTATGAGGGTCTAGGGGTTGTCAGGTCTGGGGTTGCTAGGTTCGGAGGTCTTGGGGGTTCGGGAGTCCTAAAGTCCAGGATTTCAAGGTCCCATGGTCTAGGGTCCCAAGTGTTTAGAGATTTAGGGTCTTCGGATCCCGAGGAACTAGGGGTCTAGGGGTCAAGGTGTAAGGGGTCCCAGTGGTTCGGGATCCCAAGGTCCTTAAGATCCAAGGGTTCGGTGTGCCGGGGGTTTGGGGCTTTTAGGTCCTAGGTCCGAGGGTTCTAAGGCTTCGTGAGTTCAAGAGTCTGAGGTCTCAGGGCCTCGGGGGTCCGGGGTCCTAAGGTCCAGAGGGTTTGGGGACGTAAGGTCCCTAGAGTTTTGGGGTCTGGAGTCCCGAGAACCCAAGGTCCTAAGATCCCGGGGTCCCAAGGTCCTTAGGGTCCGGGGTTATAGGGTCGAGGGGTTCTATGGTCCCGCGGGTCTAGTAGTCCAAGGGTCCGGGCTCCTGAGTTCTAAGATTCTAGGGTCCTAAGGGTCATGGGTCCGGGGTCGTAGAGGTCCACCGATCCCAGGGGTGTGGAGTCCCACAAGTTTGAAGGTCCCAGGATCTCAAGGATCTGAGGTCCTGGAGGTCCATTGGTTCTGAGTTCTAAGGCTCCATAGGGTCTAGGAGTTTGAGAGTCCAAGGGTCATTACCGCCAATGTTGTCATTATTTCTACTGTCACCAATGCCACCAATTCTAATACTATCCATTAACACCATCATTTTAAAAATCGCAATCAGACACGAAAAATATTTTTTTAAAAATATATTCTTTGTCGAAACAAACAGAACCTAAATTTTAGTGTGAAACTACTATACCTATGTGGGGATTGGGGTGTCTGCTATGACACGGCATGTTGCGAGTCAAATATAGGATTCAATTGTGTTTTTCAAATTTAGTTCGAATTGCTCATTATTTTACATACGTCGAGTAGGTAATTTGTAAAATGAGGTCAATCGATTATTGGTAGCTAGCCATAGGATCCAAGCAGGTTTATTTTTAAAAATAAATGACTGGCCTATAAAATTTTGAGAATAAAGTATAAGACAAATGTATTTAGATTATATGAATACCGATGTCTAATGATTTTTTTTACAAAAATAACCGACTCAACGAGTGAAAAATAATGAACAATTCGAATCAAATTGTAGGACTGTAATGAAATTCTAATAAACTCAAAAAACATAATGCAATGACTTGGTCAGAGCAGGCTGATCCCCATCTCACTTATGAAAATGCCTTAATTTAAGTGATTTTTGCATGCATGCACTGTCCATAGCCCAATTGTTATTTTATTTTCTTGGCTACTCCTGGGATTTATATAGCCTAAAAAATGGGAGGCTAAATGCACACTTTATTATTACTAAGGCCCTGTTTGGCTACCCTTTACTTATTTGCTTATTGACTTATTTGTTTATTAGCAAATAAGTCAAAAAGCATTTAAGTCACTTTGTTTGGCTACAGTTTATTTGCTTATTTTCTTATTTGTTTATTTGACTACCTAAATAAGTTTATTTACTTATTTTTTTATTTGCTTATTTAACTACCCAAATGAGCTTATTTGGCTTATAAGTTAGCTTATTTGGCTACCCAAACGAACTTATTTGCTTATTTAGCTATCCAAACGACGTGACTTATTTTTTGGTTTATAAGTCAATAAGTAAATAAGCAAGATTACCCATACGGGGCCTAAGTGTACACTAGCTTGCAAATAAATATATGCATTTAAATTCTGTTTATAGAAATATGCAACACCATAGTGTAGGTAGAGTCGTTAATTTTTTTCCACTTTGTTTAGATATATATACTTAGCAATATTTAGAGAATTTGAAGAGCTTGGTCCGTAAAATGGAAAGGAAAGGCCCAAGCCCAGCATAAGGTCCTAGGGACCAGAGTTTCGGGCTTTTGGGCCCGGCAAGGGCTTAGGTTTTTTTGGATTTATTATTATTATTTTTATTTTTACATTTCATAGATATTTAAACTAAAAATTACATAAAACAAACAAACAAACAAACAAAAAACTTGACGTGAAAAATATATATATTATTAAGTCAAAAGTACGCTTACATGTTATATGTAAAATTTTACAAGTGTTTTCTTTCAAAAAAGTAAATAATTGAGAATGCATAAGTAAATGTAAACTTTTACAACTTTATTCCTCCAAAAAAATAATAGAGAAATTAGTAGATAAATCTTTAGTGCTTAAATTGTGATTTTTTTTAAAACACTTTATTTGTATGTTTAGAAAGATTTCCAAACAACTGCTTTTCAAGACTTTCTTAATTTTTAAACTTATAAATTTCAAAAATTTTAAACCTCATTATATTTAGACAGTAAAAGACCTCAAAATGAGAAACTTTTTAGTTCGCAACAGAGAAATTTATCAATTTATCTATTTTACATTATTTTATATTTTAATTTAAATCACGTTTGATATAGACATCCGGATAAAATTTTTAAAATGTTAATTTTATTTAAAACTTATCTATATATTAAAATTATAAAATTTTCAAATTTTCAAATGAAAATATAATTAACTCGTCATAAACTACTTTACAAATAGGACATTATCTTTGACCTTAGAAGATAATAGAATCACCTATTTATAAGCCTATATCAAATAACTCTAAAAATGCAATATATAACGAGTGCATTTAGGATGCCCCGTTTAGACCCCATAATGAGCCATTCCAATAAAACTCGACAAAACTATCTTAGCGTTCACTATTTAAAATTGTCTACATGAAAGTCACATTCGTTTGACCAAAACTATGCAACAAAATTCGAGACAAACTCAACAACCTACCTTCTTATCTTATCATTCTTTTAACTAGAAAAACAACTAACAAAAAAACCCAAAAGCATGGGGTACCCATTAGTGCCTTATTAAAGTTGATAGTGTTTAAGTCGCACATATAGTTGGAGTGCTTAATGTATAATTTACTAGCACAATTGAGAGAGTTTTACTAGTCCCAAGAATATGCACCAATACCCTTATATAATTATGGCTCGATTGGTAATAAATTTAAAAGTTATTTTTTTTTAATTTAAAATAAATTATTTAGTAACTTAATTTTTAAGCTAATTTTTTTAAAATTAGTTATCAAGTAAAAAGTTAGTTTTTTTTTTTTGGATTTTGTTAAAAATGGACAATTTTACTCATCTATATATTATATATTAATAATTATATGTGGTTGATAGTGATAATAAATAAATTATGAATAAGAGTATTATTGTATTTTAAAAGTGATTGGAGTTTGAATAGAATATTCTAGCAGTTTGTGTTTTGATTTGATTTTTTGGCTTTTTAACTTTTTTACTTTTTTGTCAAATGGCCAACTTTGGTTTTTTTTGCCAATCAGGGCCTTAGTATTAATCCATAAGATTAAATTAAAAGAAATTAACCCAAAATCTGATAATAATGCATTTATTAGAAATCTTATTAATGTGTAAAGCACAGTCCGCACAAAATAAAAAAAGAAAAAAATTAAATAATGCACAATGAAAGAATAGGGATGGAAGGGGGCTCTACGTGTCAAACTCGTAATGCCACCCTCTTACCGAAACGATACAAATATTTTGGGCAATTAAAATCGATACACAACACAACACAATAAAAAGTATCACTTGCACATCAAATTCTGGAGCTGCCTTGTCGTGGTATTGACTTCTATGAAACAATCCATGTCTACTGATTTCTTCTTCTTCAAAATCATCATCAGCACCACCTTCCCTGTCAATCTAGATCGACTAGTTAGAGGCAAAATCCCAGAAGCCAAATCAGTTCCCAGATTTGAATTGCTCGCTAGATTGGTCGAGGTGAGATCCACAGATACAGTGAACTTCTTAGTCGATTTGAATTTAGCTTTCGAGCTGGGAATAAAGGCGCTCCCGACTTGTGTATCCCCGTAGTAGAAATAGATGGTGCTGTCGTCGAATTTGTAACGGCCGAAATTGGGGTTCTTCACCCCAAGTTCAGCATTCATCTTGAGGTTAAAGGAAGGGTTGGCTGCTTGGACATCAAAAGTCCCGAACGTAGCAGATCTTACTCGGAACTTTGGATTTTTTATCTTCATCACCGTCATTGAGAAGAGGGTTATGACAGCGATCTGGAAAATGGTGAATGCTATAATGTATAAGATACATTTCTTGCGTTTCTGGCGGCGAAGCTCCTCGAAATTCGCTCCGGCCTCTTCGTCGCTTCGGCCGTAAACATTGGCCGGTGCCATGGGATAGCCTGCCTGCTGCTGCTTTTCTGCCATTAGGTTCAGAGTTGTGAAGCTGAGAGAGAGAGAGAGAATTTTGCAGAAGTTGAAACTTGGAAGGAAATGATGGTGGGATAGGAGGGAGTTTGATGTGCTATATATATACACATATATATATATATAATATATATATATATATAGATAAGAAAAGACTGAGTAGTATTATTGGTAGTATGAATATGATATGGAATGCCTTCTTTGAACAACTGCTGGGGCCAAAATGTCTTGACTTATCCATCGTTATATTAGAAGTTTCGCCAACGCGCATAGAATTTTTCAGTTTTGGATGGTGAGGGTTTCTGCCTTTCTGGGTGCCTTCTACTTAAAATAAAAGTCTTACATCTTCTAGAGGGAAAAAAGATGGCTTAAGCATTTGACACTACCTACTTTATTAAAAAAATTACAAAAAATACATATTATAGCATATAAATTACTCTATAGTTACAAGTAAGGCGAACTTCACATTAAAGCTCCGTTTATTTTGATAGAAAAATATTTTTTCTATTTTTTAGTGTTTGGTACGATAAAAATTAAAAGTTAACGAAAAATATTTTTCAAATTAATGGAAGATAAGTTGATTTTTGTGAATAATAATTTTTATTTTTTTATAGCAGAAAATATTTTTCACTCTCACCATCGGGAGTCAGGGGGCTGGAGGTCAGGGGTCCCGAGGTCTCAGGGTTTCAAGGGTTTGGGAGTCTAGAGTCCTGGGATCTCAGGGATATAAGTGTCTGAGGGTTAGGCTGTATGGGATCCTGATGGTCTGGGGTCCCGAGTTCCTTGGAATTCGAGCGTTTAGGTGTCCTGAGGTATAAGGGTTAGGTGTGCCGGGGATTTTGGGACCCCATGAGTTCGAGGCTCCGTAGTCCCAGGGTCACGGGGGTCTAAGGTCCTAAGATCCCGAGATTCTGTGGACCTAGGGTCCTGAGATCCCAAGGCTCTGGGGTCCTTGGAGTTCGGGGTCCTAGGGTTTGGGGGTCCAAGGGTCCAGGCTCCAGGCTCCAGGCTCCCGTAGGTCTTGGGGTCTGGTGGTTTCGTGGTTCTGCGGGTTCGAGGGACTAGGCTTCTGAGGTCTTGAGGGTCGAGAGTCTTAGAGTTCCAGAGACCTAGGGGTCGTATGGGTGTTGCGAAATTCATAACTAAGGAGAAGTGAGTGCATTTCAAAAAAATAGATGAGATCGTGACGAGCAACAACAGTGGTGACAAGATCCTTAAATTCATAACGAAGGCCTTTGAAAATATAAATGTTGAAATCAGTAGGTGAGTGAGGACAACCGTTGCACCAAGTTCATCGAAGATAGATTTGGCCTTGTGAAGAAAAGAGGATATGGGGTGATCATTTTGCTTCATTTGTTGAAGTTGCACATGAAGCTGAAAAATATGAGTGTTGCTTGAAGAAGCTGAAGCAGTTTTAAGAGTTGTCTTAATGGCATGGGAAGATGATAAGTGAGTGGTATAACATCCTCAAATAGGGAAGCGATGAAAAGACTCATCATGAGCATTTGATCTTGACAGATCCAATGGTAGGTCAAATTGGGTTGGGAGGATGGCGCTCCATCTAAAATGATAAGAGAATGAAGGCATGCATTTGTACAATCAACGTAACCCATAAGATTATGGCCGCGAAGGAATGGAACCAGTTGAGCTTTCCAATAAAAATAGTTGGATGTGGTAAGTTTAACTGAAAGAAAATGATGAGCACTAGAGAAGAAAGAAGTTGAAAAAAAGAAGAAGAAGAGGTATGCGCATTTGAGGGAGTAAATGAAGAAAATGTACTATTTGCCATTAGGCTCGGAGCACTTATGCCAAGTTAAAAAGGATCTGAAAATACGAAATGGAAAAAATTAACAAAGCTCTTGTTCATTAATTGCATCCTTATCACAGTATATATTTATATAAGGCTGATACAAGTATTGATATATATTAGGAAACTATAAGATGAGTAGTTACAAATGATAAAGATAGCAATTTGAATTCAATTATTATATTTGAATTCTATTATTATTATTTGCTGAAACAACACAAATATTATTAGTAGAGATATTTAGTTATTATATTATTATTATTATTATTATTATTGAATGGCTATTGTTATTTTTAGTTGATTCTTCTTGACACGTTAAATATGATATTTTTATAAAAAAAAATTGCAATAAGTTTTTTTAACTTTTTGGAAACAGATTTTAAGAAAATAATTTCAAGATTTTTATAACTTTTCAACCCACTAAATAGCCTAAACCGCATGTTGAAACCGTTAAAATATATCACCCAACTTGCTAATTTTGATAATTAATAGTTTGACGGTAGATTAAAAAACAATCACATGCCAACAATGAGTAGATTAAAAAAATCTCCTCCACTCATTCCAACTCCGCTGGAGCACACCTTTAAGTAGGCACTTGTAAAAACAATAGCATTCTATCAAGTACGTTACTAAGAACATTAATTGGTTTGGACTTCGAAAGTGTAACAACTCAAGTGAATTATTAGTTCAATAATTTAAATAAAAAATTTAATAACGCAACTCAAAATACTTAAGTCAAATTATTAGTAGTAGTATACAAATTTTTTATAAACCAGACTCAAGACCTCTATCTTTCTCTAGAGTCTCTATTTCTCTATCCTATCAATGTACGATGAGATATCACAACAAGTGACAAATATTACTAGTTTTGTGGTTGTTTTTTTATATGTTTGTAATTACTTTATTAAATACCAAAAATAGCTTGAAATAAGATCAACTTGCTCAAATTTCCAAAGTTTTTAAATAAAAAAATTATTTAATATCCTTGGTGTATCCTATAACGTTACTTCATTTATGTCATAAATTGTCCCTGTAATATTGATAGAGAATATTATATAAATAATACTGGATAGTACTTATTTCAAAAATATTTAATATTAATTATTTATTACTTAATAATCATTTAAACATCTCTTTGCGAGTTTGAACGTTGCTGTCAGTGCCGCCCAAATTTGACAACAACTTTGCACGACTGACGACTCTATCACAAATCTTTTTGTCACGTTTGAATTTATTAGTTTAATGAATTAGATTAATCAAGAAAATTTCTCAAACTTTAATTAAAGTAAATGACTGAGTCTATCTCTTCGATTTATTTATTTTTTTAATTTTTTAAAAAAGACAATGACTAGAATGTTAATTAAAAAATTAACATTTCTTAATCCTTGATCAGCGCCGAAACTTATGCTTGAGAGGAAAATAAAACAATAATCTCATCCCGACGACTTTTTCACAATTTAGCGGTGATGAAATTAAAATTTTATGGTTGAAAAACTAAAAAACTGTAAAAAAAATATAAAAATGACCGTTCATACATTAAATAATTCACAAAATTAATGAATTTTTAAAATTTTAAGGTGGCGTGATATGGCATCACTGGAGCCCATTCACAACGTTCTTCTCCGACTGAATCAAACTTCTGACTGTGGTTAGAAAAGTTATATGAGAAAATGATTTACGAAAAAAATGATGAAAAAATTTATAAAAGAAATAGTTTTTATTATTTGTTTAGTTTGCAAAAAAACTAAATAAAAATTTTAATTTTAATTTTTTCACGTTGCATAATCTCATACCCTTTACCGGATTTATTTTATAAAAAAATATTTCCAGTATGAAGAGCGTTATATTGAGATTCACAATTTCTTGTAACAACTAAATATTTGGGATGCTCACAAATTTTTTTTTTTTAATTTTGGAGTGTATAATTGATTTTTTAATTAAAGATATTATAATTATTTTATTCAAAAAAAAAATAAAGATAGAGTGTATAATATATGTAAAAGGTTTTATTTTTCTTGGAAAAATAAATACAAAAAAGTTTATGATTTTTTTAGAAATACCAAATAATACGGGTTAAAAGCTTTATTTGGGCAAAAAAAAAATAGATTTGTAAAAATGCCAAACAGGAGCTTATCAGTAAACCTGACAAAAAATATTCAGAACCCAACGCAAAGAATATATCCATGAGAGTACGGCCCCTCTCATTAACAAAATACAAATATATTTGTTTATCTAAACACACAACATAATAAAGTAATAATAATAATTTTAAAAAAAAGTATCAGTTGCACGTCAAATTCTGAAGCTCCTTCGTCGTGGTATTGACATCAATGGTGCAATTCATGTTTATCGTCTTTTTCTTCTTCATAATCAACATTAGCTCCACCTTCCCCGTCAATGTCGATTGGCTTGTAAGAGTCAAAGTCCCAGAAGCCAAATCAGTTGCCAAGTTTGAATTGCTGGGTATATCGACGGAGGTGAGATCCACCGCAACGGCGAACTTCTTCGTCGATTTGAAGTTGGCTTTTGAGTTGGGAATAAAGGCGCTCCCGACTTGTGTGCTCCCGTAGTAGAAATAGATGGTACTGCTGTCGAACTTGTAAGGGCCGAAATTGGTGTTCTTCACCCCGAGCACGGCGTTCATCGTCAGGTTGAACGACGCGGGGTTTGTCGTCGGGACGTCGAAATTGCCAAAGGAGGCGGACGAAACCCGGAACGAGGGAGTTTTGACTTTCATCACGGTCACTGAGAAGATCGTTATGACCCCGATCTGAAAAATGGCAAAGGCTATAACGTATAGAATGCATTTCTTGCGCTTCTTGCGGCGAAGCTCGTCGGAATAATCTCCAGCCGCCTCTTCATCGCTCCGGCCGTAGACATTGGCGGGTGCCATGGGGTAGCCTGCTTGCAGTTCTTTCTCCGCCATGAAACTTGTTTGGGAGACGAGAAAGTTGAGAACTAGCTTGAGAAAGGGAAATAAGGAAATTGTTCACAAGGAAGCTTTTTCTGATTGTTCAGTACTAATGAGATAGAATGGGTTTGGAAGCAGGAGTTATATATAGGGCGTAAGGTTAATTTTCAGAGGAGAAAGACCTTCCTTGAATGAGGGTTTGAGGAGAAGGAATGGGGATAGGAAATATTTTATCGTTGCCAAACGCGTCCGACTTAAGGGTTTGAATATTGACTCTTCTAGCTTTGTATTTTAATTTTGAGCAATTTTATAATATCTCATATTATACTTTATATTTTATTTTATAAACACAAGTTAGATTCATGAAGTATAATATGGAACCTAGTTAAATTTTTTCTTTAATTTCTGACCGTGATAGGAATGGATTGATTCTATTTTCACAAATTACAATGTAAAGAATAATATTATGATAATTATGTTTTGATAATTACATTTGAACACTAAATGATGTGATATTTGTACTTATATTATTTGATAAAATCTCATTTTATTTTTAAATATTATAAATAAAATGTCATAATATATGATACCTCAATTTAATGACTATAGTATCATTATTTAATTTTTAGGGCTGATAGGGAGATGGACTGATTCCATTTGGACAAAATCATATTATATAAGTGCATTATTTAAAAATAACCACATTATTTAAAAATAATCACAGAACCTTCTATGCGAAAATGGCCAATGAGAGACAGAGAGAGAGAGAGAGATAGGTGTTGTCCCATGTAAGTACTCCACACGGCCTTCTTGTGTGTGTTGCGTCAAATGATGTGCTTTGGCCAAGTCGTCGGCCTTCTAGATGCCATTTACGTCATTTTTCAAGAGTTTATTTGAGATATTTCAAATACGGGCACGTGTGAATTTAGTTTATTAATTTATTAATTTATTAATTTATTTGATATTATAGAATTTTTTTAGTAATTTTTTTTTTGTTATTTAGTCAAGTTATTATATTTTTTAAATTCTTCTCATCGAGACGAACTAAAAAAATAAAATTTTTTAATTAAAATATAAAAAAAAATTTAAAAAATAAAAATAAACAAAAATAATCCAATAATCCAAACTCTACATTACTTAAAGTAAAATAAACAAAAATAAATCAATAAATAACATTTGTCCAAATAGAGCCAATTAATGATGCTATGATAATCTTGACTAGGTGATAATATTTGAGTATCACGTAATGTGATATATCATATGTTGTACTTAGAATAAAAATTAGGTTTATAAGATGATATAACCATTATAAATGAGATGTTACATCATGCGGTACTCAATTGCAGTTGCCAAATATGATCACAGTAGCATTACGTTATTTTAAAAGCTAAGGTCTGTTTACATTTTTATAATAAAAATTTTTTATTTTTTTTTACTTTGGAGAAAATAAAAACAAACAACTTGTTTGGCAAATACATTTGTTTTTGTAAATTGTCACTTTAAACTAATAGTGCGATACCTCATCCCACATCAGTGGGAGATAAAAGTTAAATCTTGATATATAATGAAAATTGTGAGTTTTTACTAATAACTTAGACTTAAATATTTTGGGTCATGCGCACGCTAATGAACTGCTCTATGCCAGCTAATGGGTTGCTATCCACATTCCAACTAAAGAAAGAACTCGGACCACGCGACGTGTGAATAGCTTATTTGAGTAAAAGATATTATGACACCTCATTCCACATCAATGAGATATAAAAAATAAGTCTAATATATAGTGAAATTATGGGTTATTACTAATAACTTGAGTTTAACTTATTGAACAGTGACTTGTTTGAATCGTTACAAATAGAGAAGTGGCTGAATGTAGCTACTAATGGAAAATAAGTCATTCAAGAGTATTGTAGAAATAAAAATGGATATGACAATCGAAGGTAGTGATAGGTAATGTTGAACCTCTTAACTAATGGTGGAAATTGGGATGCTCGGAGATGGTGGCAATAATGGTAGTCGATCGGTGGGTTAAGGTGATATAAGAGGAGTTAGAGTGAAGGTTTCAGGTGATATAAGAGGAGTTAGAGTGAAGGTTTCAGTTGGTGTGGGAGAGAGTAGGTAAAGGTGGCGTCTAATGGAAAAAGATAATTGGTTGAGGTGATAACTAGTGGAGCAGAGGTGGTAGTTGGTAAGTGGACGTAACAAGAAGTGGTGGTGGTTAGTGGCCGAGAGAGATGGTGCCCATAGATAGTGGTCAGGGGTGGTGATCAATGATAGTGGATGAAAGTGGTGGTGGTGGTGGTCAGCGATGGTGGCTAAGCGTGGTGGCCAACGGTGTGGTAGCTAGAGGTATTTATCAATGAAGATAACAAGAGTTAGGGGTACTTCGAGGTGGTGAAGGAGAAAATAAAACGAGAATGAGACCTTATTTACACAATAAGGAAAAATACATTTTTATAATAAAATTTAGTAAAATTTTAAAACTATTTAGTTTTTTTTTTAAATATCAAATATGTTTTTATATATAGTTTACAAAAATATAAAAAATCAAAACAAAAACCATAAACATTGCCAAACCGAGATTGTTATGCTTGGGTAAGTGTGCACACAGATCGAATTCGTTTAGTTCTATACTATAAAAATTAAAAAATAAATCACAATTTTTAACCGTAATCTTTAACTTCTAATCTCGGTTTTAAAAGTGTGATCATCTATGGAGGTGTGATTAAAAAAATTTATTTTTGTCATGGTTTAAAATTGAGATGAAAAATGTTAAAGAAACTGAGATAAAAAATAAATAAAAAATAAATAAAACAAGCAAGATCATTAAAACCATAAAATCTCACTTTGATTGAGAAATTGTGATGGTTGTTGAATAAAGAGTTCAATTATTTTAAATGATTATATATCTGGCTTTTTATTAAAAAAACGTGATTGTTTTGACTTTAATAAGATTTCAACTTATATTGAAATTCGAAGACACCTAGAAATTCAAGACCCCAAACTCTCAGAACCTCAAGACCAAAAATCCTCGAGACCTTAGAACCCTAAATCTTTGAGACCCCGTACTCCTAGATCCACAGGATCTTGGGACTCTGGACCACCGAGACCCTAGTCCCTGAACCCATGGACCCCCAAACTAGAGACCCTTAAACCTCTTGACCCTTTGGATCCCAAGATCCTAAGACCTCAAACGCCCGAACTCTCCGGAGCCCAGACGCCCGAACCCTCAAGACCTTGAGACACCGGAACTACGGAATCCCAGAACCCCAGATCCCAAAACTCTTAGGACCCTGAGACCCACGAACTTGACAACCTCCGAACCCGGCACCCCCGAACCCCCTACCCCAAACTTTGGGACCCTTTAACCCCGTGACTGCGACCTGTAGACCCCTAATGGTAAAGATGAAAAATATTATTTTTCATAAAAATTGAAAAATAATTTTCATTAAAATCAATTTTTTTTTTTTTAAATATATTTTTCATTGACTTTTAATTTTTGCCATACCAAACACTAGAGAATGCAAAAAATATTTTTTATCGAAACCAACCGAGCCTTAGTTTATTGATTTTTAGCCCTTTTCTTTTTTGCTTATTCTCCAAAATTACTTCTACGCATTTTTAAAAATAACATAACTTTTATTATATACGTACATTCGATATTTATTAAAAGTATATCTTTAGAACTTACTCGATGAGATATATTAAACAAGATTTATATATACAAAATTATGTAAAACAATCTTCAACTTTTTTTGACTTAAAACTTTTTAATTTATTATCTTATTATCTTTTGACTTAAAGGAGCTTTTGACCTTTAAACCCCTTACAAATTTTATCAAACCAATTATTTTGGTTTTTTTACTCAAAATAATTTTAAGCAAAATATTCAATTTTAAGCGAGTTAACAATAGAACACTTTCTCTGTTTTGAAAGGAAAATTTTGAAATAGTGCACAAGGAAAACAAACTAGAAGCATGTAATTAAGGGAAGAAAAAAATTCACTCAGAATAGATACAAAGAATAAAGAACAAATAAATAAAAGAATGCGTATAACATGTGGGACTACAGTGTCAACAGACTTAACAATCTCTCCCCACGAGAGATTAAAAAAAAATTACATAATTTCTACAAACATAAAGTTCAAACACATAACGGTAATAAATATGTAGAATCACATGCACTTCACATTCTGGAGCTCCCTCGCCGAGATATTGACATCCATGGTGCAGTTCATGTCGACTGATTTCTTCTTCTTGAAAATCATCATTAGTTCTACTTTTCCTGTCAATGTAGAATGGCTGGTCAGAGGCAGAATTCCATAAGCTAAATGAGTTCCCAACTCTGAATTGCTCGCTATGTTGGTGGAGGTGAGATCCACAGAGACAGTAAACTTTTTGGTTGATCGGAAGTTAGCTTTTGAGTTGGGGATGAAAGCGCTCCCGACTTGTGTATTCCCATAGTAAAAATAGATGGTGCTGCTGTCGAATTTGTAGCGGCCAAAATTAGGATTCTTCACTCCAAGTTCAGTGTTCATCACGAGGTTAAAGGAAGGATTGGCTGCTTGGACATCAAAAGTCCCGAACGTTGCAGATCTTACTCGGAATTTGGGATTTTTGATCTTCATCACCGTCATTGAGAAGAGGGTTATGACACCGATCTGAAAAACGGCAAAGGCTATAATATATAAAATACATTTCTTGCGCTTCTGGCGGCGAAGCTCATCGGATTGCACGGCGGTGGCAGATTCTTCGTCATGTTTGGCTTGGGGATTATAAGATTGAGGTGGCATTGGATGGACCTGTTGATCGTTTTCTGCCATTAATGGATTCTTAAAATGGAGAGAGAGAGAGAGAGAGAGAGAGAGAGAGAGAGAGAGAGAGAGATCTTTTGTAAAGAGTAATGGTTGAAATACAAAGGATCAATGTGAAGGAGAGGGAGTGAGTTGTGAAGTTGAGAGCAAATGGGAATGGGCTATATATAAAGATTTGCCCATTTCAAGATATGCTGATATGTAACTAGGGTTCCTAGGAAGTTTTCGTTTGGCAACTTGGCTTCGGGTTTTTTTGGTATTAACCCAATTTAAAATAAAAAATCAATTCGTTTAGTTAAGAAAATAGTAATTTTTAAGTTACTAAAAAAGTCAAATAAACTCAATTTAAAATTACATAGTTACTCTTCAGCCTAAATTAAATAAGCAGGAGTATTATTGTTTGATTGGAATTTGTGTAATTTTATATATAAAAAAATAAAATTAAAAATTATAATGAGAAAAGGCAAAAAAATTACAAACAAATAGGCTAAAAGTTAAAGATTGAAAAATAAAATTTTTTTACTTTTTAAGTTTTAAATCAAAAGTCAAAAAGTTAACTTTAAACTGATAGTAGCCAAACCAAGGCGAAGTTAAAGATTTGCTTTCTCTAAGGTTTCATTTTTGCAAATTTTTATATGCTATTAATTTTTTTGGGGTAATTTATACACTTCGTCTTTAATTGCGCTTTGACAATGGGTTGTGAAATTCGTCCTTCATGAATTAGTCGAGGTGGACATAATTTGGCTTAAAGATCTGAAATATTAAAAAAAATGCTCATGTGTGATTCTATATGGTATATATATATATATATATATATATTCGGCAGCTTCCCAGAAGATGTGTAGGAAAGTTGGAAATCTTACAGAAAAATGGGAAATGGTGTTAACTCCACCGCGAATCTGAGGCGGCGTGTGGAAAAATGAAGGGAAGACCCAGGATATCAAAACTACTCGTCAATTTGTTGCGTGTTTGCTTGGGTGATGTTTGACAATTGACCCATTAGGAGCTTCTTATGTATCCGTTGAGAGAAATTAAATAATCTAAAGTGGGACCAGCATGTATAAAAAGTGTATGAAGGTGTCTCCAGAAGCCTACTATTTTGACATTTTTTCTCACTTTGACGATGGGCAATCTTAATTGTCTTTATAAAGTATCTTTCATGAAAAATATTCTTTTATGTTTGATTATAACTTTTAAAATAATTGTACTAGTAATTATAATAGTGTTAATAACGGTAACAATAATGGTGGTGGTAGTAGTGGTGATAATAGAAAATGATTGTAGTGATAGAGAGTAGTTGCCATAGCCAACAATGGCAACATAGGGGTCAGTAATGATTGTGGCAACAGTGACAACGGCGGCGATAGTGTTAGGACGGGAGTTGTGGCAGCAACAATAGTAGTAATGGTGGTGGCCGTGGTTGGTGGTGGTGGTGGCAATGATCTTGGTAGTTGCATTGGTGCTTGCGGTGATAGTGGTTATATTAGTGATGGTGTGTTGAGAGTGATAACAACAGTGATAAGATGGTAATAATAAAAAATATTTTTTGCTATTAAAAATAAAAAAAATATTTGCCACCAAAATTAATGAACTTATTTTTTGTTGATTTAGAAACTATTTTTAATTTCAAACTAATCTATCAATCTGTTTCACAAACACACTTTTAAATCTTTTAGCTTTAAGGCACGCAGTCGCCTGTGTGCGCGTGCAATATAGTGAGAGAAATCAATATTTAGAAGCCAAGTGCTCCAGCAATTAATCCTGCACTTTAGGTTGATGATCCAATAGATTAAGAAGAACTTCAAGAAGATCTTTAAGCCTGTGATACTCAACCTTCCAATCAGTTTCTGTTAGATCTTGAGTGGATTAATCTCAATTATTGAAGTTAGTGATGGATTCCAACAGCATTCATGCAGAATTTGGTACGAGGATTCAACGAAAGTAGATTACGTCAGTAAGTTGTGAATGCAACGTGTTTCTGTAAGAACTCTTGAAACTATCGTATTTATAGTACTTGATTTTCCTAGATCAATCTCATGATTTTTACCAGAGTTGCGATTTTTCATGTTAAAATCTGTGTCTTTGTATGTTGTGATTTCTCAATATTTTGTTATTCCCTTTAATATATCGATTAGTGCAAATCAAATCTAAAAAGAGATTTTTCAGGATACATAAAAAAAATTGTGAAGTATTACCAATAACTAGGGACCCCTAATCAGTAGAAGTGGCACCCTTTAAGCATTTTGGATCATGTTATTTGATTCTTTGTTCAAGTTATAGGGTCAGTAGTTCAACTTAGATCGTTACAATAACTAAATAAAACACTTAAACATTCAAGAAAAGAGTTTTTCGTAATCATTCGAGAAAAAAGAATTTTAAGAGCCTTACAATTTGGAAGCTTGGTTGATGCAAATTGTGGCTGAGGTACAAACAAACTAAGCTATTCATAAGTTTAGCCTGACTCGGTTCAAGTTCATTCGAGTTTCATTCGCTTAATAAATGAGATGTTCATGAATTCAAAATTAAACTCGTTTATTAAACAATCTTGGTTTGTATAAGTTCAGCTCGACTCATATAAGCTTGTGAATAGTGTTGAGTTTTGACCTAAATTTGGAGCGGTCAATGTCCAAAGTGCAATCAATGTCCAAAGAGCACCTTGAGAGATACTCTTTGCATATATAAGAGTTTTATATTTCATAAAACTTAGAGGTCGTCTATACATTTGAGAGGGCTTAATAGAGAGGCTAGAGAGAGCATAGAGAGAGAGAGAGAGATAGAGAGAGAGAGTTGAGAGAGAGAAAGAGGTTTAAGTTTGAGGCCGCAGACATTATGTAAGTAGAAGAAAGAAACTTATATTTTTTATTGTCATATAGTGGATTGTTTTTTCTTTTCCGTAGAGGTAGACAGTCAGCTGAACTACGTATGTTCGTGTTCTTATTCTTTACTTGTTTTGTGTAGATTAAAAACTACGCTCCTATTTTTACTGCGTAGGGGATTTGAGAGTTCTTAAATCTCCCTTCAAATAACTCATTTAAGAACTCGGTTCGACTCGATACAGGCTTGTTAAGCTCGTTTAAAAGTATATATAAATACTCATACAAAATTTAAAGTTTCTATGTAGTGTCTTGTATGAAGCTTGAATATAAGTTCGAACTTAAGCTCGAACTCGAGTTAACTCGTCTATGTTATTTGAGTCGAGCTCGAATAAAATCATTTTAAAACAAGTCGAACTCGAGCAAAAATAACCAATTTTATTCAAATTCAAATTAATCATGAATATTGTAAAAAAATAAAAATAAACTCATAAAAACTCGGCTAAATTAAGCTCGGCTCAGTTCGTCTACACTATGGAGCCCAATCATACCGAATTCATAGTCAAAGTCGCCGTGTTCTCCCACTTAGATGGTTCCATAATTAGTTGTGCAACAATTTGTAATGAAGACTAAACCGTTGCTACCAAGATAATTTGTTCTTCTAGTAGAGTTTTTTTGGTTCTCTTGCTTTCTATAAATTAAAAATATTTTGCACTTTCTATACAAAAAAAATGAAGAAAAAAAAACAAATGAAATAGGAACTGAGCTAAAGGAAAAGAAAAAGTGATTCATGTGAAATTTAGTTGAGAGGATGAAAAAGGCATCAAGTGGATATTATTATCTCAACATTTCCTCGTGTTGATGAAATCTTCTATGGTAAAACACCAAAGGGAGAGAGTACGAGGAATGTGATGCAAGTGTATATGTATTAGAAGGGGTGGCAAATACAAGTGTGCGGGTTTTTTTTTTAAATTTAAAATTTTGAAAAGTAATTATTATATAATAAATTTATAATTTTATCCCTTTGAATAATAATAAATGATGTACGTGGCAGTTAAT
>JAOTRH010033052.1:0-20869 GCA_034768845.1 Heliamphora exappendiculata
GGCTGTGTCTCTTCCTCTTCTCTGTCTCTTCCTTTTTCTCTTCTGAGACCTCAGAGCTCCCAACTCTGTCTCTTCCTTTTCTCTGAGAAAAGAATGCCGACAGAGCACCTGGCTCTGTCTCTTCATCTTCTCTGAGTGAAGAAAGAAACATCTGATTCTTTCATTTTGGAAGGTTCATCCCTAGAAATCAATAGCCACTTATGGCTGTTGATTTCCAGGGTTCAATTGTACTTGAATGGCCAATTCAATTGTAATTGGTCTAATTATTAAAATTTAAATTTCAATGACTAATGAAATTCACAATTTTCAACATATTTTTGCCAGTGGTAGTAGCAATGAAATAAACTATGGAATATAGATGACCTTAAAGTCACTTGTTCATTGGAGCACAACACCAACCTATTATTAAAAGGAAAGGGATGATGGCACAACTTATGAATCTGCTGTCCCAATAAATGCCTAAGTACATCTTTAACAAGTTCCTTAGACTTTGTTAGGGCTTGTGTTTTTTAATTTTAAATTACTTTACGATAGAAAGTTAAAAAATTTATTTAGTTAAAAAAATAATAATTTTTAAGCCATCAAATAAAGTTAATATAAAATTTAATAGTTATCCTTCAACCTAAATAAGTTATAGTATAATAGTTTGATTAGAATTTATGTAATTTTATATGTAAAAAAGTAAAATTAAAAATTATTATAAAAAAATTTAAAAAGTTTAAAAGCAAATAAACTAAAAGTTGGAGGTTAAAAAATAAAATATCTTAAATCTTTTGAGTTTTAAGTCAAAACTAAAAAATTCAATTTAAAACTGATAGCTAAAGGAAGGTTTTAGTTAAGTATTTTTTCTCTCTTTTAGCTGGCCAATATTTTTAATACTCTTCTCAACAAACTCATCATTCTTTTTATTTTTTAACAATCATATTTTATTCTTTTAAATTTAAAATTAAATTTTTTAATCCAACACAGCAACACTTAACCATAAAAAATAATATTTTATAATATTTGGCTAACCAAAAGCATTAGCTACATTTATTGAGCCAAAAAAATCAGACGAAGATGACGAATTTGATAATGATGCTCTAACTCCGTGTGAAATCATATGTATCCATTTGGGATAGCTTAATTATTTTATTTGTTTACTTTTGTTTTTAAGTAAGTTTTCTTATTATTAATTAGTATACTTTTTTACTCTTCATATGGTTAAAAAAATTAATTTTTTTGATAAAAATACAAAAAAGCTCAAAAACAACAAAAGTATGTCAATAAATTAAATTTTATATTACTTATTTTAATTTTTATTAAAATTTTTTTATCTTTTGATTAATTTTATTTACTTTTTCTGTTATATTATCGAGACGTTTTAAGTAAAAAAAATAGTCAAAAGTTTAAAAAAAGTTTTTAAAAACATCAAAAGTATATTTTATTTTAAAAGTTTTTAAATACATTTTTTATCGTACATATTTATTTCTTATAAAAATAATTGAACTTATTTATTTTTTGTATAATAGATATCAGTGATTAGTACCAAATAAAGAAAGCACAATATTAAATTTTAAAAAAAATTCTTCTAGTTTTTTTTTTCTTCACAAAAGCAAACAAAAAAATGATTACACATTTTCTCTCTCTTCCTTTTTTTTTTATTTTTCTCTTCCCTTACACAAGTTATAAACACACTCTAAATTAATGTTTCAAGCTGTTATTTGGATATCATGTTATTTGCATATAAGAAGTTTTTATCATCCTCTGTATTAAAGTATGAAAAAATCTCATACTTTGCATAAAGACAAAATTGAGAGTTTTTTTTTTTTTTCATATTCTTAAAATGTTGCAAAGCTGAAGTTTAAGACTTTTCTCATTTTTCCTTCAAATGATAACAAAAAAATTAATATAATCAACTTTTTCCCAATATATAATTAAGTATCCATACTGAATAAATTGTCATAAATTGTCCATCTTCGTCACTTAGTTATAATTTCTCATAACATTAAACTGATAACAAAGTATTATGTTATTGGTCCTAAAAAAATTAATGTCCAATCAACTTTTTTTTTTTTTGGATATAAATGATCTCTTAACGGGGTGTATTATTTCTCACACATTGGTTGTGGCTGACAATTTTGGCTTTTAATAAAAAATTAAGGTTTTTTGTTTGGCAAAAAAATAAAAAAAATAAAAAAATAAAAAAATCAAATCCAAACACAAATTCTCAGAATATTTTATTCAAACTCCCACCACTTTTAAAATACAATAATACCCTTATTCGGTTATTCATAACTTATTTTACTTTCACTACCAACTATATATAATTATTAATATTAAATATATAGAATGATAAAATTGTCTACTTTAAATAAAAAATGTAACTTTTTACTCAAACAACCAACTTAAAAAATACTAATTTAAAAATTAAGTTAGCAAACAACTATTTTAAACTCAATTTAACTTTTTAACTAAAAATGTAAAAAAAAACTAAAAAAAAACTAAATTTTAAACTAGTTGCCAATTAGGCTTTATATATTATTAGGGCAGAAAAAGTGAAAAACTTGAAGTGAACAGGTGAGGGTGGAACCATGGTGGAGGTATTTGTTAATCTTAAAAGGAGATAATTAGTGAGAGTGATTTATGATATGGTATAAAAAGAAATTACATTTCATGAATAATTATGCTTAAAAACATAAAATAAAAATAAAGTTAAAAAAAAAAGTATTTTTTGTGTTATAGTCTTATTATATTTTGTGACCAATGGCCCCATATCTAAGAACAAGGCAACAACATCTAGAATTTTGGCTTACCAACCACCATGAAAGCAAACTTTTCTAAACTCAATTTAAAAAAAAAAAAAAACTTAATTTGTTCTATAACTGAAAAGTAGAAATTGTGACAAATAATCTGTCACAATTTTTAAATACAAAAATGCTAAAAACTACTACTAAAAAGTAACAACAAACACAAGCAATAAGATTTTCACAATTTTAAAGAAAAATGGGCATTGGAAAGGCATTCATCAAAAGCATATATGATTAGTTGATTACTTTAGCAAACCACTTGAGCTCCACAGCAAAAGCTAATAATAATAATAATCTCTTGGTTTAAAATATTTCTTGTTTGTCCTTTGACTTTTTGTTGCCTTTCTCTAGGGCTTTTCTTTTTGAGAGAGGCTTTTCCTTGTTCCTTAAATGGATTAGATTAAGTTTAGTTGGGTTAATTTTATGGTCAAAATAGACACGTTTTAATTATTTAAATCGTTTATTTTATTATTTTTAGTACATAAATTATGCATAAAATAAAATAAAATAATTAAAAATTGTTAAGTAATTTTACCGTTTATTTATTAAACATAAATGTAATTGATTCAGATACTTAATGATATTTAATTAACTTAATTTTTTATACAAATAATTTACCTATTAAAAATAATAAAATAAATAACTCAAATAATTAAAATAAACTTATTTTAAATCCAAAATTAGCTCGACTGAACCAATATGGAGTTGAATCCTTTCTTTTTCATCACTTTTTGCTTTAATCGCATATATGATGGAAAGCATCGTGGTTGGGTTAAGCTGTGGTCCCTGTTTCCCCCCTTATGCTTATTCGGTTGGCAGAGCGCCACCACACCTTACTCTATAATAAAAAGTGTCGCACACTACTTTGGCAGGCTTGTGCTGTACTTCTGCTGGAATAATAATTATTTTTTTTATAATTTTAAATTTTAAAATTAAAATAATATTAAATTTAAGATATTAGAGATAATAGGCTATAAAGATAATATAAAGTAAAAAAGATGTTGCATGTCAGATTGAGATACGTGTGATTATTGTCCTAAAATCAATCGGAGTGTATCAATTTTAAAATACAATGCAATTGTTCACAAGATTTTTTTGGTTCAATTTTCATGTTTAGTATAAAGATATAAACGAGTCACAAATTGAGTTAAAATTCGTTCAAAAACCTAAAATATTGATAAATTTCTCACGAGAATGAACAAAAATACATAATGTTATCACGGTAGGCTAATAAACCTACCGCGATAACATGAAAATTATCAATATTTTAGGCTAATAAGCACATTAAAATTACCATCATAAATTTTATTAAATTTATTACAAAATAATTTTTATGTATAGCCATTATGGTATTTTAATTTTGTAATGGCTATAATTTTTGAATGTTTTAGCTACGTTGCCACCATCGCTATGTTGTCATCACTAACTCTACTTTAGCCCACTCCCATGCCATCTCCACCATATTGCCACCAACCTTACCATATTATCAAAATTTCCATCACCTTGCCATCGTCATCACCACCTAACCTTGTTCATTGATTCCGTTTCACTACTTGATTTGTCTCAATCGTAAAAATTCAACCACCATATCAATAGTTTTTCCACTACTGATATATTGTAATTACCATCACTACACACATAAATGTTATATCGTTGCCATGCAACCGTCAACCCACCTTCTAATCATAGTAACCTCACCGTTACCAGTACAGCTATTACCATTGTTATAGCCGACTATCGTTCCCACCATTCCACTACCAACACATGCCATAATTACTATTGCCACCATCTAATTGCCACCATAATCTCACCACTTGTGCTTACAAAAGCCTCCTATCACCGCTGTGCCACCACATCACCCAACACCATCATGTCACCAACCCAACCACCATTATGCCAATCATTCACCACAATGCCACCAATTCTACTGCACCAAGTGACTATGCGCGCCGCATCTACAAAGGTCATGGTTAATTTAATTACAACTTGTATTTTTTATTCACAAATTTATCGTTCGCCCACCATATCAGCACTACCGCAAATGTCATACCATCTGCCACCACCACCCTTTTACCTCTACCACCATTATTAGTTTTTATCTATCACATATATCATTGTAATCATAGAAAACATAGTCATTCTATTTTGAATAACTTTGTCTCCACAATTATTTTTTCCACTTCCACCACTAATACTACCACCTTATCACTACCAACACCACCTCAACACAACAATAAAAAGATTAAAGGAAAAATAAATAATAAATTTTGTATTTAGTTTCTTGTAAATGTCAAATAATTTCTTTTAATTTAGTACCTAAATTTAGTTTCAAATAACTTTTTCATCTTAAATAATTCTGCATTCGTTTTTTAATACGTAGTATTCAGTCGCCTTAGTGGGATGTTTTCAAATTTAGACTTTTTTTTTTATAAAAAAACTAGTTTTTTCCAGTCTTCAATGTGGATCAAAAGTTTAAAAAATAAAAAGAAAAATCACTAAAGACAATACATTCACTAAAAATTATAACTTATAAAACTCGGTTTATTTTACCAAAATATCGCCTTAATATATTTTGGATTTTTCTGACCACATCTTGCGTGTATTTTTGGACAAATATAGAATAGTAAGGGCATCTCTAATCATATTATTTTAAAATTTGATAATTTATCTCTCCAAAATAGCTTAAAGTTATTTTAAAGAATCACTTTTTAACGTGCAATTCCCATCATGCTCTCTATTTTAGAGAGCTATGAATATTTTTATTATTTTTAAAATTCAAGATATAATAATTTAATTAAAAATCTATCAATATGATTTAATTAACACAACCACTAATAAAGCTAATTTAAGAAAAAATGATTTTCAAAAAATCATCCTCATGGTTTTTCTAAATGCACTTGCTAAATTTCTCTTGGCACTATCTTTGTTTATATAAGGTACAAGAATTTTAATTTATGGTACAAATCTAAAATGCATGAAATGGGTATCATTAGAAATTATAAGGGTGTATGTATTGTATCTTCTAAACTCCCTAAAAGTTTTTCTCCCTCCTCCTAAATGGAGAGCTATTTTTTCAAAAGTCAAATTAAAAAACAACATAGTTTGCTGAACTCATTTTTCATATACTTTTTGTTAAACTGACGAAATAGAGTTAGATAAAGAAAACGTTAGAGATGCTCTAAAACTATTTATTGTGTTTCCCAATAATAATTCTAAAATATGGAAATCGACTACAAAATCAGTCACAAAAATTGTATAAATCTTTTAAAATTTATAGATATATATGTTGATGAACCAACTTTAAGAAAATTTTAAATATTCATACACACTTTGTAATTAATTATGATATGTGTTTCTATGCACCCAAAATTATTCTTTTGGCTGTGGCTGAAATGGCTTGTAAGCGATCTCTCACCTTGATTTGATATTTTCTCAATTCTGAAATTGCAATGATTAGGCCATTGTTTAAGTCATCAACGCGTATCTTAAAATCAAATTGAAGTTCAAGCAATTCCTATTAGCCTCAACACACAAAAGGCCAATATAGGGTTTGGTGGTGATATTAATCACTGAAGTTTGGTAGCCAATTTATATATATTGACTTTTTTAAGCAATGTGTGACGCTTGATTAAAATTTTTAAGCTATTTTTTATTACATATAGAAGTTAAAAACAATTGTATTTTATATCATATAATACTGTTTAAAACTGAATTTTTTTATATAAAAAAACTGAAAAAAGTAGAAAAGGGTTGCAAGTTAGAATTATTGCATCGGTTGGTACACAAAGTTAGAGCAACGGTTGTATTTTCAAGTGAGTGATTAATTAAGGGAATTAAGTAGCTAGAATGGCTCTTTGTAAAGGGAAGAGCGCCTTTTTACCTACCTCGCTTCTTCCAGACCCAAAACACTCAACTTAGATGGTTATTTGGTCTGACTTTTTTATATGATTTTTATTTTTAATTTTTAATAAATTTGTAGTATTAATTAAATAAATATATTTTTTAAATTTCACTCGTATGAGAAAAGAAAAAGTATATTTTTTTACCAAAACTTAAAAAAGTTCATATAAAACAAAAAAAAGACAATTTAGCAGGATTTTTGAATTTTTCTTAATTTTTTTATTTTTAGTGATTTTTTTTAAAATCTGATCATGCATACTTTTTAGATTCTTCTCATTACAAGAATCTAAAAAATATAAACAATTTAAACCAAGATATTAAAAGAGTTCCAAAATAACAAATTTTTTTTTTTTTTAAAAAGATCCATTAGGCTTTTTAGGCCAAATATAGGCTTAGCCGCATTTCTAAAAAGTTTTTTTAAAGTTAATTTTTAAGGTATAGTGTTTGGTTATTTTAAAAACTCACTAATTTTTTTACTTTTCTTTTTAAGAAAAAAGTCTATTCATATTTCAAACATTAATATTTTTTTTTGAGTAAAATAATTATAATATCTCTAACTTAAAAAGTCAAATTATATTCTCAAAACCCTCAAAAAAAAAAAATTCGTATCAATATTTCAAACCCTTAATCTAAAGACAAAAAATAAGGACATAGGACATATTTTAATAAAAAATAAAAACAAAAAGCTACCCTAAATAAATTATTTCAAACTATTTTATTTTTTTGTTGTTTTAAATATTATTATTTTTAAAATTAAACTTTTTATACATCTTAAAGCAGGACTTAGGCCAAGCTTGATTTCTTACCAAGTAATTTGAGCTATTCGTGTTTCTAGTTTGATGGCCCGCCCAAACTTAGCCCCTGTCTGAAAAGTTAAAAAATTTAATTTTTAAGAGATTTAATTTTTTTGAAGAAGAAGAAGAAGGAGAAGAAGAAAAAGAGTTAAGAATGTTTGGAATAGTTTATTTACAGTAAATTTTTTTTTCTTTTTTACTTTTTGTTAAAATATCTAATTTTTTGTTACTTTTTGTTTTTAAATTGTAATATTTGAGATATTAGCGTAATTTTTCTTTATTATTGGTAGTTTAGTTGATTTTTTAATTAAGGATATATAGTCATTTTACAAAAAAAAAAGTTAGTGTGTTTGAGATGTATATATGTTTTTTTTCTTAAAAATAAGTGAATAAACTTTGTAGAGATAGGAAAGACTCTAACTTAAAAATTAGTTTTTTTCTTTGAAAAAAAAAACTCCAGTCTTTCAATGATCCAAGCAGGGACTAAAAAATATAATAGTTTGACTAAATAATGAAATTTTTTTATTAAAAACGAAAAATTTACAAATTCAAATAAGCTAATAAGTCAATAAGTTAAATTCACTAATTCAGGGCCTCTCTGATTTTTGGATTTGTGCAATTTTTTCCTTAATGATGATTATATATTCAAATCCCATATTAAGTATAACTGGTTTCTAAAGACAGCATTTCAAGCAAGATGTGATCAGACGTTCTTCCCATATTCGTTGGCCAGTAATATAGTTCATAATTAAGCCAACCCATTATCATTATGTTGCTTAGCTTGCTTTTAGATTTGGTAACTTTGATCTCCATTTTAAGGTTGGTAACTTGTGATGAAGACCTGCTAAAATTATTTTCCTGCTTATCTTTGGTAAGCTTTTCTAATTGTTTGTACAGCTTTAGATCTTGAATAGGATGAAAGTACCCAAGTCACAACCCCATCCATTGTGCTTTAAAATAGTGTTAATTTTTTAAAATAAAATTTTATGATTTGAACGGCTTGAATTGTCGGCCTCCTCGATTATGTTATTTATACAAAAAAATTAGATTCATTTTGAACACTACTTTTTAAAGAACAACAATCTTAATGTGTCTTGGGTGGACTTCGTTCTCCAATCTAGGATGGTTGCATGGTTGGGGACTTAATTTGTGTTGAAAAAAATAATTTAAAATCACTTTTAAAATGAAACAAAAATTAATTAAATGTGGTAATTGAAAAATTACCATGGTAGGGGTGTATCATTTTAGTAACACATGTTCGGTTTAAACAGTCGTGTCTTTAAGTTTGTAACTATTTGAATAGTCACGAGTATGTCTATATATGGAATGTTTTTTTTTATTTTATTTTATATAAAATTTACATGGAATACAATACATAAATATTATCGGAGTTCGTGTAAAAAGAATACAAAGCATAGTTCGGTTCGTTAGGTCCACCGATTACAGTGCTTCTTATGTGAGAATCAAATTATTATATTTTGAAAAATAGACGTACGTAATACCATAAGCATCGTAGTGTGGACGAATATGTCTTAAAGACACAGTGCGGTACATTAGTCTTGATATACTTTCATCATTAATTTCATGCAATCTATAAGTCAAATTTTATAATTTTATTTCGTTTATCGTATTTCCACAAAAAATATTATTGTTTTTTCCAACAATTCAGACATCTTATCTTTTTGAGTTTGCCCAATAGATTATTCACAATTAAATTGATTGCGTATGTAGTTACGTGATTGAATCACATTTGACCGTAAAATAGATAGCAAATATAATTTTGTGAAAAAGAGTAGTTAAACAAGCATAATTCAATATCAACATTAAATTAATTTAATTTTTTTACATAAAAAGATTACTATATAAATGAACTAGAAAAATCATAAAATTAGTTTTTTTTGAGACCGGGGCTACCGAAGAACACACCCATCCTCATAAACAACTTCATTCCTTTTAGAATCAACCAATGAGGATAGTCTATTAGTCTGTGCTAAATAGCTGGAGACTGGAGAGCCAAACTTGAAGGCCAATTCAAAGCTTTGGAAGTTTTCTTTGTTGGAAGTTTTGTCCTATTTTTAGAATTTCATCTTTTTTTTTTGGGCATAAAATAAGCATTTTTTTTTAGGTTTATAACTAATACATAAGTATTCTTGTAATTTAAGAAATTACCGTATTCATTTTGAAGTTTCTAATCTCATTACAAATTCATCAATCTTATTATTCAACGGTTAGTTGGGATCGATGTTAGTAATCAAAAATACTAAAATGCCAATTTTATTCTTGTTAAACTGGTATAATTCCTTTCTATACTACATAAAAATTATGTATACAATAGGTCAAGAGGATGACTCTAATTTCTCAAACTACAAAAGTTACTAATATATTAACTAAAAATCTCATGGGAGAAAAATGTATTTTACCCTTTTTGGGGGCAATTTGGGGAAACACAATTGGCCCTATTTGGGCTAATTTTTTGTAATTTTTGCTTATTTTTTGATTTTTTTGATTTTTTAATGATTTTTTTGAATTATTTCAATAAAATGAACTTAAAAAGTAAATCTTTTTTTAACAAATCGAAAGATAAAAAAGTTCACTAAAGACTAAAATAGCAGTATAAAATTTGGCTTATTAGCTTATTTTTGTTTTTTAAATTTTTTTTTTAATTTTTTGATAAAAAATTTATTTTTTTGGCTCGTCTCGGTGAAAGTATTAAAAAAGTATAATAATTTGGCTAAACAATGAAAAAAAGTTCGCTTAACACAAAAATAAGCCAACTAAAATAAGTAAGTAAGCAATTATTCCAAACGGGACTAATGATAAATTTTTTTAATACGACACGTTAATATGATTCGAATCTTGCACGAAGTTAGAGAGTTTTGATCGACTATTTTTCGATACAAAATTAAAAAGGACATGATCCAATAACACGTTTAATAAACACGTTTGGTTAACGTTGAATATGTAGAACCCAAAAATAACCAAACTAATCTGTTTAATTTTTTATAAGTTTTTTTTTCATCAACTATTTGGAGTTTGGAGTCCTTTATGAATGGATTCAGGCAGCGTGTGTTTCTATTGAACTATTTAAAATTTTTTTACATATTATTTGGAGTTTTTAATTTATTATAATTCATGTGATTTTATATTAAATAGGTATAGAATTGAAAATTTGAACCTATTATTAAAGAAGTTGTTAATAAGTTATTAAACATGTTAACCCGTTCATAAACAGATAGTGTTAGCATTAAGTATCACATTTAGTTAAATAAGTAATATTAGTGTTAAAGAGAATTTTAACACAAACTCAATATAATACGATACGAACAACACAATGACGACACAATCCAACACGAAATCCACTCCTAAACTGAGCCAATGATTTAGAAAACTGCTGTTTAAAACGAATTATTTGGTGGGTGAAAGTTTTTTGGGCTAGAATAGTTTAAATGGTTTTGGGCTTAAAAGAATTGCATTGGGCTACATGTGAAAGGGATGTCCTTCCAAAAATGGCTTACTTGAGCTTCTAGTTTTGGATCTCAATAAAGATAACCACAAAGTCAGTGCTTGTTAGGAATTCATAATTGAATCAGAACTACATTTTCAGCTCATTGTCGGTCCAAAACAGTTACCTCATTGCTAGCTAGTCTTGTGCTTAAGTAGGCTCTGATACCATAAATAACAACTAGAAGCGTGAACTTGTCCAAAACGATTTTATAGTAAAATCGTTTAGTTCATCACTCCTACTTATATATTTAAGATACTTCATGTAAAGTTCATATAATACAATAATTTAATAAGAAAATATCACATCAGTGAAATGTTAGGATTAATTTCAAACAAGTGAGAAAAGGTTATGACATGATGTACTTGGTCTCTGTTTATTTTGACGTCAAATATTTTAAAATGAAAAATAATTTTTATGTAGAGCTATTTTGAAAAAATTAAATTAATCGAATACTAGTAGATATGTGATTAAACCACCTTTGACTATAAAATAGATAAGAAGTATAATTTTGTGAAAAGAAAATAGGCCAACATAATTCAATCATATGACTATCAATATCAAATTAATTTAATTTTTACATAAAAAATTAACTATACAAATGAACAGAACAAATCATAAAATTAGTAAATTGCCCTACCTTGAAGTTTATAACTAATACATAAAAATATCCCTATAGTTTAGGGAATCACAGTGTCCTCTCTAGAATTTCTAGTCTCATTACAATTTTTTTCATTTTATCAGTTAGTTGTTAATTGGGATTGATATTAACAATAAAAAAAATACTAAAATACTACTTTCATTCCTGTTAAATTTCTCTAATTCCTCTATATACAACATAAAAATATTAACAGTAATTTATGCATACAATGGTTTAAGAAAGAGACCATAATTTTCTAAACTACAAAGGTGCTCATGGGACATCAGTGTATTTTATCTTTTTGAGAGCCTATTTGGGGGAAGACAATTATTAGGGAAACTGCTGTTCAAAATGACTTATTTGGTGAGTGAAAGTTTTTTGGGCTAGAATAGTTTAGATGGTTTTGGGCTTGATTGCCATAATTGTATTGGGCTATATGTGAAAGGATGTCCTTCCAAAAATGGCTAACTTGATAACCAGAAAGACTGTGCTTGTTAGGAAATAGGAGATGTTTGCAATGCTATTACTAGTAGTTTTTAACATTTTATTATTAATTTTAGTTATAAGTAATAAATTTTTTTCAATACTCACAATTTCTGCTAAAACTTATAACTATTTTATTTATTTATTTCAGTAACAAGTTACAATTTTTATCAAACACTTATAATTTTTACTACAAAATACAAGCTATAAGTTATTAATTTTAGCAATACTAAACACCACTGTCAACTAGAATTATATGATCAGCTAATCGTGGTCAGTCCAAAACATTTACCTGAAAGTCTTGTGTTCGAGTCGGTTTTGATATCATTAATAACAACGGCAAGTTTGAACTTACGACGCAAAACGATGTACCAATAATATGTTGTTTGGCACATCACTCCTACGTATATATTCAAGATACTTGATACAAACATTTAATGTCAGGTGATCCATATAATTCATTAGTTTGATAAGAAAAATATCAACTCACTGATGTGTGAGGAATTAATAATATCAAATACGTGAAAAAATTTATGACCTTAACACCTTCAGTGTTAATTTTTTTTGTATGAATATGATATTATTTATCATGCTTTCCACTATTTTGGTATTTCTCCAATTTGACATCCAAGTTTTGACCTTTAGGCTCACTATTTTTTAACAACACGGCATCGAGTTAGTTTGGCATGTGATTAAATAAAAAAAAATATGTTCTATAGAACGATTCTCCCTTCAGTTGATTTTATTCAATTCAACGATTGACCAAAAGAAAATTTTAATAAATAATAAATTACATCAACTTAGATCAATCAAATAATGATATTTTTATGCAATGATTCGGCCTAATCAATTTGTCCATTTCTATTTTATTCATGTGGGATAATGATAAATAAAAGGGGGAGAAGAATTTACAAAAAAAAATAGAATTCCTAAAAGTTAGGAGAGGGAGAGTTTGCATGCACCTAGTTCAATTAAGTTTAAGACTTTGAAGTTAACGGCAAAACAAACATTCATGACCTTATGGATTCAAATTAATAATCATTGAAGAGCAAATCCAAATACTTACGCTGCCGACTTAACCCCTCAAAAGACTTTTCGGGTCGCTAGTTAGATTGGGTCTGTGTAAGCAATAGTTTTATTTAGTTAACCTTAACTTAAAAAAGGACAATATCTATAAACAAGAAAAAGTTATGATCTGTATACTACTAACAAATTACTCCTACTTAAAAGTAGGTATTTTTAAACCACAATATCATTCAAATATTAGCATTTTCATAAGAATGACAACTCAAACCCATTAGCTATATATAATTAACAAATAAGGGAAAAGATTATAGAGGTGGCGTTAAACATACAGATTCTTCCAAGAAAGGAAATATGCATATATATAGCCCAGGAGATACAGGACACATCACAATTAGCAAGAAATGTGGACCAATGAGAAAGGAAAACCCCAATGAGAAGCAACCTCTATCTTTTGCAAGTTTATATCCTGCAGAACCATTATAAATGCATTACAGAGAAAGTTAGGTGGTTGTCTTCTCTATTTCTGGTGATGTTGCTAGTTTGTGATTATCACTTAGGCCTTGTTTGTTATGGGTAATTATAGGGAAACGGATTAGGCTAAAAAATATGTGAAACCCACCTTCTAAATGTTTGTCTGCTCAAATTATTATTTCTGCATTTGTTTGGTAAGATTGGATTGGATAAGTTGATTAATTTTAAATTATTTAATACAGAATTTATTGTATTAATAATATTGAAGATGATATTATTAATACTATATTTGAGATTATCTTTCTTTCTTGTTGAATGATCAATTATTTTTTTTATAATTTTTATATCATTCTTTATCCTGCTGTGACAAAAAATGAATCAAAATTATACATAATTCTCTGGTATAAAAAATAATAAAATTAAAGACACTTAATTTTGCAATTTACACATACTCACATAATTTGGAATAATTATTCGATGTTCTAGAGTATTACCACATTACAACTACACATAGTACTTTCATCTAATATCGTAGTGATAGTGACTCACATTTATTCAGTGGTTAGATGACGTGGTACTTTCACCTAATATCGTAGTGACTTACATTTATTCGGTTATTAGATAACAAGAAGTGATCTTCATAGTGTGCAGTACGATCATTTATTTATTGATAATACTACGTGACACATCCCACGCAGTACTATCAACATAAATGTTGATAGTACCTATAATTAATTACCTATAATTTGTGGACTCAACATAAATGTTGTTGTAGGGTCCACAATTTATGTAAGTATAGATTAAAAAAATATGTGCAATCCCACAACATAAATTATCTATCCTACCTTATTCACTTTAGATTATCAGACAAATCCTTATAGACATAGGATCAGAACCCTACAAACCCTAATTAGTTAGACTGAAAATGTCCTTTTCCCATTCTCTCTCTTGGAAAATTTTAGTGGCATTGAAGGGTAAACTACCTTAATCATGTGATGTACCCTCCATACAGCTGCTGTGCATGAATTTCTAAAACTTATCAAGTTGTATTCCTTAATGTTTTTTTATATGGTTCTTATTTGGGAAAAAAAGGGTAAGGGGTTAATTAAGCATTTAATTGCTTTGACAAGTCATTTAACTCCATTTATATCAAAGTAAAAATCAATGATACAGAAATAGAGAGACTCATTAATGCAGAACAAGTCATTTAAATCCCATTTATATGAAAGCAAAAATGGGAGAAAGAGACGTGCCAAATCAATTATTATCTAACTTGTAGACCTTGCTTTGTTCATTGATACCATGTCAGTACGTGGTAAAGCTCAAAATTAAATTGAATTTAATTCAATTTTAAAGGAGTACTAAGTTTTTAAATCAATTTTCTGTATTTTTGTTTAGAATTTTTAGAAAGTTAACATTAAAATGATCAAACTTGTTTTTGTACTCACGATTTAAAGACTCCTTTTTTTTAACTAAATTAGTTTTTTTTTAGAAGAAAAAAGAAGTTATTTAGCTTAATAATGGCCCTGTTTGGGATAATTGTTTATTTGATTTTGCTTATTCTCATCTTTCGTAAATTTCTTTTATTATTTACTCAAATAATTATATTTTTTGATTCTTCTTATCGAGATGAGTCGAAAAAATAAAAAAATATTTGATAAAAATATAAAAAAGCTCAAAAAAGACAAAGACAAGCCAATAAGCTAAATTTTATGTTACTTATTTTTGTCTTTAGTGGGATTTTTTTTATCTTTTGATTAAAATTTTTAATTTTTTGGATTTATCTCGTCGAGATGATTCGAAAAAGTAAACAAATTTAGTCAAAAAAGATGAAATTTTTTTAGAAAAAACAAGAATAAGCAAAATTCTCGACATTTGACCCAAACATGGCCAATAATAATAATAATAATAATAATAATAATAATAATAATAATAATAATGCATGGCTTAAATTTAGATTTTGAGAACAAATTGTCATTTTCATTTTTAGAATAAGACATTTGAAATTGTGATTAAAGTTCAAGACTAATTATCTTTTTTTTTTTTGTAATAAGATTTTTTTCCCTTGAAGTAATTATGAATGATTCTTTAATTAAAAATAAAAGGTTAGTACTCTAATTCCGCAAACTAAAAATTCAAAATAAAATAAGTTATTAAAATCTTAGAATCTCTAGCATCTTAATTATAACAAACTAAAATCTTAATTTTAACCCAAAAAAGAAATATAAATGTTTAGGTCGAAAGATTCTTTAGAAATATTATATATTAGTTATTTTTCAATTTTTATATATAGAATTAACAACATAAAAATTTAAAAAGAGCAACGTGCCTTATCTGAATACCACATCCCCCATATATGTATATATATCAGTACTCTAACACTGGAATCTAAAAATTCAAAATAAAATAAATTATTAAAATTTTAGAATCTCTAGCATCTTGATTATAACAAACTAAAATCTTAATTTTAACTCAAAAAAATTATAAATGTTTAGGTCGAACATTTTTTTAGAAATATATATTAGTTATTTTTCATATTTTATGAAATAAAATTAAGAATCTAAAAAATATAAAAAGAGCACTTGCCTTATCTGACTACCACCACCCAAAAGGGAATGAATGGCTGGAGATTCATGGTTGGCCACTTCAAAACCTTATCCAAATACGTATCTACAACTTCGTAAGGATGGAAAAGTCTCCATCCCATCTGTCTTCGATCTATTTCATAAATAATAATGTTAGGAATACTAACTTATTTTTATTAAATTTAAATTTTAAATAATATAGCATAATCATAACTATTGATGTAATGAACCATACATAAATTCTATTTAAATTTCATGATTGTGATTGTGCCACATCATTTAAGATATTAATTTAATAAAATAAATTAATATATCTAGCAATATTTTTATTTCATAAAAAATCTCTCAAGTCACCCTCAATCTAAAACAAAGCTACAGCTAAGTTGGATTCCGGGTTAATTTAGTCGGATAAGGTTAAATAATCCAAGATTAAAACTTATCATATTCGGTGTTTGGCCGGAGGAAGAGGAATAAGGATAGTTTAGGATGTTAGACCCTTCATCGCGTTTGGTTAAGAACTAAATTCATGTGATTATCCGGGCTAATTTAGCCGGAGAAGGTTAAATAATATAGCACAATCAAAGCCTTTTAGAAAATATCATCGTACAAAGATTTAGCTCGATTGCAAATTGATAGATACTTAAATAAATTAACCACATTTTATTTTGCAAAATAGATAGTTTAAATTTAAATAAATAGTTCATTTTCTCAAATAAAACGAAATATGTGTGTGTGCATATGGAAGTCAGATAAAGTGGACAAATAACAACGAAAATGATTATAGAGAAAGAAAAAATTATTGGAATGTGTGAAGTTTAATAAGTACAAAAGTACAAAATTCCTGAAGCCGGCAATAACAGAGCTCTAGTTAAGCGCTTGAGCGCCGGTAATCAAGAATTGAGCGCTAGCAAGGCGCTCGTGCACCAAACTGCCTTGAGATTTCCAATTTATGGCACTCGTTAGACCCCCGTTGAGTGCTTGAGTTCCACCATGTCAGTATGTTTTAAATCTTGAATTTCTTATATTGTTTTGTATTGTATTAATTAATAGAGAGATTGCCTGATAGGCTCCTAAGAGGCATTAAAATAGCTTAGAAACTATTGTTCTATGTAAACTTTGTCCCATATAGTAAAAACCTACAGCATTTGTGTACATAGGCACTTTTGCCGAATAATGTACATCTTGTATTTCTCGTGCGTGATTGATTCTCGTGCTAGTTCTCCGATCTTATTTGCGATTGTTTATCTTAAGATCCTGTTTGGGGTTTGTTCATTAACCTCCAACATCTGGTTTCAGAGTTTGGTTTGTTGAGTGAAAGCGATAGTAGCGGAAGACGAGAAGGTCAAGATTGAGAAGTACTCAGTGTAGACTTCAAATTTTGAAAGATGCAAATTGAAGACTATCTATACCAAAAGATTCTGTATCTACCTCTCAAGATAGAGAAATCAGAAGGCATGAAGGAAAAAGAATAGTTACTCCTTGACAGACAAGTCTTGGGGGTTATTTGACTAACCCTATCACAGAACGCCATCTTCAATATTGCAAAGAAGAAGATGACAGCAGGTTTAATGGTAACTTTAACCGACATGTATGAAATTCCTACTGTAGTCAACAAAATTTATCTGATGCGAAAATTGTTCAACTTGAAAATGGTAGAAGGTGAGTCAGTTACAGATCATTTGAATGACAACAAACACGGTAACAACTTAGTTAAGCTGTGTCGATTGAGCTTGATGATGAGGTACGGGTATTGATTACGAGAGTTAGAATATTACTGTAACAGCCGTGAATAACTCATCGAGAAAGTCAAAACTAAAGTTTGATGATGTTTGAGACTTGATTCTTAATGGAGAAATCTGGAGAAAAGAAACGGGTAAAACATTAAGATCAGCTTTAATTACAGAGACGAGGGAAAGAACAACAGATAGAAACTCTGATCGTAGAAGGGCAAAATCCAAGACGAGGAGCAAGTCTAAAAGGGGTGCTACTTGCCGGAACTACGAAAACAAGGGGCATTCTCTTAAAAAAAATGTAAGGCACCGAAGAAAGACAAGAATGGTCAGAATTCTACGAATGCCACAGCTGCAGAAGACATTCACGATGCGTTAGTTTGCAGCGTTGACAGTTTTATGGAGTCATGTATTCTAGATTCTGGCATGTCATTTCATTCTACGTCACATCGAAAAATCATGGAAAACTACTCCAATGGTGATTTCAGTGAGGTTTTCCTGGCTGTTGATAAACTTTTGAAAATTGTGGGTAAAAGAGATATTTGGATCAGTTTACCAAATGGGTCTGTGTAGAAGTTATTGAATGTCAGACATGTACCAAGGTTGAAGAGGAACCTGATTTCTCTGGCTGGGGCAGTTTGACAACGAGGGTCACGTGGTTAGTTTTATTGGTGGACTATAAAAGATCACTAAGGGATCCCTTGTCGTTACTCGGGGAAAGAAAGAAGGTACTCTGTACATGACGACGAACAACAAAAGTCTCATATCTGTTGTTGATATTAAAATGATTTCAAATCTCTAGCACTGAAATCTAGGACATATGAGTGAGAAAGGAATGAAGACACTCTTGTCAGGTGCAAAGCTACTAGGGTTGAAATCCATCAAATTGGATTTGTGTGAAGATTGTATCTTTAGAAAACGGAAGATGGTCAGTTTTTCAAAAACCGATAGAATTTTGAAGATAGAGAAGTTGGAGCTTGTTCATATAGATGTATGAAGAGCTGCACCAGTTTCATTACCTTGGAGGATCATTCTATTTAGTCACTTTTATCGATAACTAAGAAAGGCATGGGTTTATTTTTTGAAGAATAAATTCGATGTGTTTGTTATGTTCAAAAAGTGGAAAGCCTTAGTAGAGAATGAAACATGTTTGAAACTCAAATGCTTGAAATCAAACAATAATGGGGAGTATATTGATACTGGATACAAAGAGTTCTATACTTTGAATGGAATCAAGATGGAGAAGACTCATCCAAGAACACCTCAGCTCAACGAGTTTGCTGAACAGATGAATAGGATATTGACTGAATGTGCCAAAAGTATGAGGATACACTCTGATTAGCCACAAATCTTCTGGATTGATATAGTTAACACTACAGCTTATTTGGTGAATCAAATCTGGGAATATGTTTCTATGGATTTCATTGATAGGCTGCCTCACTCTAATGGTAAGTCTACTATTTTTGTTGTTGTAGATCGGCTATCCAATTATGCTCATTTTATTGCGATACCTTACCCGTACACTACTGCGGGAATAGCTTGAATCTTCTTTGATCATATCTTTCGCCTGCATGGAACGGTGAGTTCAATTGTATGTGGTAGAGACCCAATGTTTACATGTGCATTTTGGAGAAAATTATTCCAGTTACAAGGTAAAACTTTAAATTTTAGCTCCTCAAATCACCCCCAATTAGATGGACAAAGCGAGGTAGTCAATCGCAAGTTGGAGATGTACCTAAGATGTTTCACAGGCTCTGATCAACCAAAGCAATTGCCTGAATGAATAACTTGGGCAGAGTACTGCTATAATACGAATTGGCATTCCACAATTTTCAGAACACCATTTGAGGTCTTATACGAAAGGCCTTCCCCTTCTCTTGTTTCATATATACCTGGAACAGTCATGGTTGCTGCAGTTGAGCAAGAATTAGTGGAAAGAGATGTGATTATTAAGAAAATCAGGGAGAGAATCAAGGAAGCACAAGCTATATAATGAAATGGGTCTATGATTCTAAGCATAAAAAGATGAGTTTTCTGTTGGTGATATGGTGTATTTAAAGTTGCAACCATATAGGCAACTTTTAGTTTCCACGAGGAAGAATCTCAAGTTGTCATCGAAGTATTATGGCCCATTCAAGGTTCTCCAACGAATAGGGGCAATGGCATATAAGTTTGAACTAGCCAAAGATTCTCACATCCATCCGGTATTCCATGTTTCTCTCCTCAAAAGGTAGATTGGGAATGGTGTTACTGTGCAATCAAAGTTACCTTCAATGAGCAAATCAGATAAAAAAACTGTTCTTGTGCCGCAATCTATTCTTGATAGAAGAACTCGTATGGGCACGCAGTAAGTGTTGATCCATTGGCAAGGCCTATATCTCCAGCTGACCAACTTGGGAAGATTATAATTTTGTTGAAAACCAATTTTCAGGATTGACCCTTGAGGACAAGGGTAAATTTTAAGGGGAGGGGAGCTGTTATGAATTGCAGATAATTAGAGATAAGCTTCCTATTTTGTTGCAGTAGATTACTTAATTTAGTTAATAATTTGACTTGATCAAGTAGTGGTTGTTGTGTTAGCTGATTAGCTGGAGATTTGGTTTCCTATTTTTTAGTTAAATTGTTTTCTATTTGTTAGGAAGGTAGTTGTACATACTCCATTTAATAGCATTGGAAGTCAAGAAAAGGGGCAGAGAATAATATCAAGATTAATGTATTTGGGAGGTTCAGGTTCCCTCGAAATAGCACATTCTGTGTTTTCTAAATTTATCTTCTTACACTAATCTCCCTTCCCATAGGTTGGGGAAAGCCTTCAGCCAGCCAGCCCGTATCATACACACTTTTGCCAAACTACATATATATTGGAATCTGAGAATTTCATTGGCCATTGAAATTCAGATTTCAATAGCTGGACCAATTACAATTGAATTGGCCATTCAATTGCAATTG
>JAOTRH010033062.1:0-20868 GCA_034768845.1 Heliamphora exappendiculata
GTGAATCCTCATTATGCTATATACACTATTATTATCGAGAATCTAGCTGAGAAACTAACAACATGGATAGATAAGGAGAAATTTTACAAGATGATGTTGACATTTCCAGATAAAGTTGTAGAAGATCTAGTTGAAGAAACAGCTAATCAGTGGTGCAGAGAAATACGATATTTAGCAAAAGAGGAGAAGAATGAGGAGGATGAACAATGAGGAAAATAAGAACAAGAATGAGAAAAAAGAGAAAGAAGAAGGAAATAGAGGAGTAAAAATTCTAAAGCTAAGTCGATAATAAAAAACTCAAGACAATCAAGTAAGGAATACCATTAAACCTAATCTTCTACCTCTTTTAAATTTCTTAAATTTGTCCTAGTTTAGCATTCTAAAAGTGAAACAAAATCCATGCATTTTAAAAGAGTTCGTTAAATTTTCATAATGAATGACTTTTAAGTTTAGACTTCTTGTAACATGTTTTGTTCATCATATCTCTGTTCACTCGAGTGAACAAGTGGCTAATTGTGGGGTCGCTCAAGCGGAGCTCTGTTCGCTTGAATGAGCAGATGGCTGAAAGTTGGGTCAGTGGGGAACCGCTCAAATGGATCCCTGTTCGCTCGAGCGGACAGTCGCGAGTAAAATATTTATAAAACAACTCACGCCTTGGTTTTTGAACCAAAATTTCTTTTGTAAGTTTCCTTCCCTCTCTCTTCCAAGAATTCTTAAAACCTCTACCTTCTCTCTAGCTTTAGGCTTGGTTCAGGTTCATATCTTCGTGTTTGGATAGTTGATCCTCGACATCATCGCCATGGGCTTCGCAATTATTTGAGCAGAATCGCATTTGGTCGACTTTAATTTCTTGTCAGAGTTTAATGCTTTGAGTTTTAACTCACCAAGATAGGATCCTAGACTATTTTGTCTTAAATGGGTGCTACGCAGAGTTTTATGCCTTTCTACCATTTAAAATTGCATAAAATATTGAATTTTGTGTTTAATCCGTGTTTGGGTGGCTAAAAAGCATGTTGTGCGCTTATTTATTTATTTATTATGACTTTGGAAGACGTATGTGTTCATGTTGTTTTCAAAAAGAGGAGTTTTTAAAATTAAAAGAATTTATGTAAATGTTTGCAAAAACCAAATCTTGGAGGTTTGGAGCTAACCATTTGGGTTGAGCCTTGTTTTTAACGTCGGTTGATTTCTATGGTTAGATAGATGACGTTAATATATGTTTTTGATGTTTGTACATGACCATGTGCGTGCAAACTCAATTGATTCATGCATAATGAAGGGTGATTATTCGTCCTACAGTGAAAGCCCGTGAAGATTTACATAATGAGGGGTGATTATTTGTCCTGCGGTGAGAGCCCGTGAAGATTTGCATAATGAGGGGTAGATTTTGGTCATACGGTAAGAGCCCGTGAAGGTACATGTGTTGAATGTGAAATAATGTAGTTAGTACAAAACTTTGATTGAGGCTCGTGCAAGTCAAAATATTGTTATTATATTTGTGATAGCATGTTTTTTTATAATTTCATGCTAGTTTGGTTCCTATTAAGTCTCAGCTCACGGTGTGGAATTTAAAAACCTTTTTCAGATACACATGATCATGATGGATGATCTAAAAAAGCCAGAGGTGGCAGAAGACTTTTCTTAGTTTTTCTTTTTGTTTGAACCATGTTTTGGTTTGTATAACATCTTGGGAGTAGAAAACTTATATTGTAAGCCTTAGGGTGTTTATTGTATTGCATGCATGTCGTATGATCCATGAGAGGAATCTTGGGTTCGTTGTTGATTTCCATTTCCATATGTCTAGATGTTTGTCTATGAGTTTTGATACTTTATTAGACTCATTTTGAGTCAAAAGAGTGACATTTTTGTCACATAAACATTTTTTTGTCGAATATATATTTTTGTTCGAACCCTAGTTTTAAAAAAATGAGATTTTTAGGTGTGTTTTTGAAATGTGGGAAGATTTTCTAATTTTTGGCTTGAAAATCTCTCGAATGTCTCATCACTCAAGTGGTGGAGAGTCCGCTCGAGGGGATAGCCGCTGTGTGAAAAAGTTGAGTTTTGTTTCGAAAAGAGGTTTTTGGTTGGAGAAGCTTAGGGGTACCCATTTTGGTTTTAAATGGCATATTTTGTTAATTGTTTTGCAAATAAAATTTTGTTTTGGTTTTCATGGAGTTTTATTATTTGAAAATTGAGGCATTACAACTTGAAATCAGAGTTCTTAGTTCGAATACCTAGGAGCCGTGGGACGAGGTTACATCATCCTATGAGGATGGTTGCGTGTGCTTGATTGTATGTGTTTAGATGTTTTGATAATATGAGTATGATAACATGTTGAGTATGTGAATGCCGTGTATATATGAGCATGGGGGTTATACCTTAGGATTGATTGGTCTTGCCTTCGGGCATTTAGATTGACAAACTTGGAAGCTAAGCTAGAAATGCGTTTGGCCGACGTGTTTTCTAACAAGAAATTTAAGTAGGTTACCCAAATTAACGTGTCACTCTTGTCGGTTCTCTACGGTATGTGAGATATGTTTACATGATCTTAAATGGCTAGATGTTAGCATAGTTATATAGTTGATGTTTATGATAACACAATGTGCCGAATCTTATGTTCTATACTCTTTTCATATAAAAGCTATGTCTGTGCAGAGAGGATGAGGCCGTAGCTGTGGTTTGGGCTAAGGGGATATGCCGATCCCTAATGTTGGGGATGCAAATGCTTTCCAAGGACCGATAGACGGGGTAGAGTTGCTGCGTGAGATGGTAGGCTCCATTCGTCAGCTAGCTGAGGCTGTTAGGGGGGGAGAGAGAGTGCCTGGGCCAAGGGCGACTATTGCGATGTGAGAGTTTTACTGTCTTGACCCTTCTACCTTCGCTGGGAATCTCGATCCCATGGCAGCTACAAAATGGTTAGAACTTGTGACCCAAATTCTAGATACACTACAGATAGTTGAGGAAGATTTGAGAGATACTTTTGCCGCTTTTCAGCTGAGATGTGGTGCCTATGAGTGGTGGAAATATTCTAAGAATATCGTGGAGGGTGTTAGGGTTGGTATACTAAAAATCATGTTTTTAGTATATAATTTTATTTTAATAAAATTAGTTTTTCATTTTATGAGAATCTTTATGAGTAATGTTTGTATATTATTTCTTTGATATGCATGGATGTATAATATTCTGTATAGTATTTAATCTGGTGTGTAGAGTACGGCTTACACACAGAAGATCAGATTTTAGGTTCTTACAAAATATAAGTTTTATGTTCACAGTTTAGATGGAAATGGACATAATATCGGTACGACTGTAGCATAGAGTTTTAGTCGGACTGTCTTGGTTACAGGGAATAGATAATAGCGTCATCTATTGTTCCGACTCTCTGTACTAGTACACTTTGTGTGTACTGAACGGGACATTTTGGGTAATTAATTTTGTACTAACTATATAAATTAATTCACACACCAAAATTATTATGAATAGTGCTTATCATCTTAATCCTGAAATAATTATTGATTTGTATACATTTAATATTCGTTGTTTTGATTCATTAGAGTGTGCGATCTTATATGGGTCTATATTCCCGGTGAGTTAGATAACAATATTATTTATATGGTAAATATTAATTATTGATAGAATTTACGTCATGATATATCGGGATTAACGATGCCCCCTTAAGGATGCTTATAAGTTTTGACCGAGCCAAACCCTACAGGTGAATTTGATTATTCGGTGGTCAAATAAGTTAAGCGGAAGGGCTTAAGGAATATCAAGATGCCGATTAAATTAAATTGTTAGTAATTAAATTTAATTGGCGGGTATTGAGAATCTTAACGTTGGGAGAAATTGTAAGCATTTAATAACAGGAGCTCAATGCAAGAAGATCTTGAGATTATGAGTCAGAGTATAATTATAGTTTTTTAGTGGTGTAAACTATAATTCAGTATTTTATGAAAATTGTAGAAATCGCTACATGTCTTTCCATAATTGTAGAAACCTCCAGTAGGTGTCTATATTCCACTGGAAGTTTAACTTATAGTTACTCCATAAGTCTATACTGTAACCCTATATATATATGGGTAGACTGAGCCAGTTTGGATGATTTTTATCATTATTATTACGATATTATTTTTATCTTTCAAGACTTAACTATATTGGAGTTTTGCCGGTATGAATTCTCAGAGGATTGTAACCCACACTACGTTCAAGGATGGCATAAGAGAATACGGTAGAAAATCTAACAGGAGTTTCAAGTCGAAATCAAGTCGTAGTTGAAGAATAAATCGACAAAATATATTCTTCTAAATTAACTTTGGTTGCACGGATTTATTTTTGATCGTTGGACGTTAAAATTTTTATTTGGAGCCCGTTTCGGCGTTTGCTCGTCCAGTTAATTTTTTTACCTATTAATCATTTATAAAAACAAAGATCTTGACAGTATTACCTCCAACAAATGGTATAAGAGCTGTTTTTTTTTGTTTATGGTTATCAGGGCCAAGTAGTTTTAGAACTGTTGCTAACTTCGTTTTACAAGCGTTCTAATCCTGATTTTATGATCATTATTTTTTTCATATTTGATTAAATAGTTTGAATGAATGATGATTATATTTTTTTAATCACGTGGGTTGACCGTGATAGATCAAATGTGAGCCTTCGGGACATAGGATTGATGTAATAACTAGTTTATATTTTTTAATATCTGTTTAGATTATTTAAGAATATGTTAAATATGTCCAAGAACACAAAGAACGGAGGCGGTACCAGCGGTGGTTTGGGTTTTTACAGGCCACAGATCGCGAGTTCGGATGAGGCCGGAACGACCTCGAAAAGTTAGAGGTAAAAGGCAGCGGTGCTGGTGAACGGCGGCAGTCCGTTTCAGGCAATTTTTCAGAGGTTTCTGAGTTGTTTTTGAGCAGAATTTTTTCTTAAAAAAATAGTACTTTTCGAGAGCTTTCTTTTGATATAAAGTACGTCGAAAAACGAGTTCGAGAAGAGGTCAAAAAAGGCTTGGGAAGTTGGCGGCGCAGTGTTGTGGTGGGCAGCAGTGTTTTTGAGGTTCAGGCCATTTTTACGGCCATTTTTCAAGCAAATTTTCAGCAGATTTTTTGACAAAAAACTCTCATATTTTGAGAGCTTTTCAATGATATAAAGCTCGTAAAAAATGGAGCTCGGATGAGGCAGCACGAGCTGCCTGAAGGTGGCGGCGAGGCAGCGCCGGTGGTGGCTGGTGGTGGTCCGACGACTTTCTCTCTCTCGGGACTGATTTGATGTATATTTTGATATATACGAGACTGATACGATATATATTGATATATTAAATAGTATCAAGGAGTTCTGATGCAAGCTGAGCAAAGGAAGCTGATTCAGAACAGGATTATTGCAGTTTATCTCTTAGCATGAGACTAACACTCTTTAGAATTTTAGATGGATCATAAAACCAGAATATTTATATTTATCTTACATTTAATTTTTTATGAACTGCGTGGATGATATTTATTGATTTTATCTACCCTGTTAATTTAATTAATTCGAATATACAATTTTAATTAAAATATTTTGTAATGAAAGTTCTTTTAATTAATTAATTTTAATTAAATGAAAAAACTTTAGATATTTTATTTTTTTACAAAATATCACATTTAAGATGATTTTTTTAAAAATCGAATATCTTGAGAAAACGTGAAAATTAATTCTAAATTTTGAATTAATTAAATGAAAAAATATTTATTCGAAATAAATTATTGTTTTTTAAATAATGTGAAACGAAATATAAAATAAATAAACACCTTTAATCACTATCTTAGCTAAAAAGCTGGAGGAAAATTATGTATTTATTAAATTTTATTTGTTACGCATTTAGACACGAAAAAAATGGTTTGGTAAACCAGAATATTTAGAATCGTGTACACAGAAAGATATTTGATTCTTTCAGAACGTGTGGTTTTCGAAATTAATAAATTTATTTTAATTAAAAATATTTTTGTAAACCTAAAAAATAATTTAAAAATCTAAGTGGGGGAGAGAATTTAATCACAGATAAATCTCGCGGCCTCCATCACCAGTTTGTAGGCGATGTAATTAAACCCTGCGTGTCGGCAGTAAGGTCTTCCTCCCCAACGGATAGATTAATTGCGGTATCGTTAGTACAAACCTCTTTGAGGGATAATTCTGGATAATTGTTAGTGTGGATCATTTCTCCAATTGAAGGGTTCATTGCGAAACGATTAATTTGAGATTAGGTGATAGTTAACACTTAGAGGTATATAATAGTATCATCTCAACTGAGTCACTGCTCTTATATACTAGACCGAAACTATGTCCGCTATTTAATTTCACTTGGCATGATTAATTTGCCTAGATAGTAAAATTAAAAGGAATTGGCGTGTCTGATCTTATGATGGATAATAGACGTCCACCCAATGTGGCATGCTATTCACAGGTTACCAGGCTACTGGCGAATTAATTTTAAAATGGTAGAAGAAATCAAATTAAAATAAGTTCAAATTTTTGCTTATCATAATTAACGATTTTATTTAATTATGTGATTCTTAGCATTAAAATAGATTTCAATCCACTCACTTTAAAACTCAAGAAAACAAACTAATGAGATCAAATTATGTTGACTGAAAATGTAAATTAGATATATCTTTAATTACATATGGTATTCTTTCAATATTAGGAAATGTTTCTGTTTTGAAAAAAAGGTTCTTTCTCGGGACCGGAAGGCATGAATAAGAAAAAGGTTCAAAAATAGGGAGACACATTTTTTAGGATAGTTAGTCTGCCACGGACTGGTGTGAAAAAGCCAAAAGGCAGATATTTTCACTGCAATCAGACCTGACACTAGAAAACGCTATGTCCAGTATTTCTTAGAAAGCAGAACAAACACGGTAATTTCTGTTCACTGGTTATGGAAACATGTTTAGCGGTGTTATCTATCGGTACCTGGTGTGTAGATATGGAAGCTACTAATCATGTCTGCAATTCATTGTAGGGGTTCTAAGAAACCCGAGAACTTAGTGATTGAGAGATTTACCTACATTTGGGTAATAATACAAAGGTAACAGCAATTGCAGTAGGAGATGTCATCTCAATTTTGGTAGAGATCGGGTTTTAATATTGAGATATTATCTTTATGTAATTGCCATTAGAAGGAACTTAGTTTTCATTTTTGGATTGGCTAAAGGCGGATATTTAGTTTATTTTAATAACTCTGTGGTTATTAAGGATAATAAATGGGTTATCTGTTCTGGTACATTAGTGGATGATCTTTATATATTACTTCAATCTCTCATACACTACAATTGACTGAAATGAATAATACATCTATATTACCATATAAAAAAAAGTTTTCTTCTTTAATGAACCAAACGTTTTTTTGGCACTTACGCTTGGGTCATATTAATCTAAAAAGAATAAACAGACTGGTAGCAGATGGATCTTTGAGTTCATTGGCAGTGAAGGCACTTTCAGTATGTGAATCTTGCATAGAGGGTAAGATGACCAAGATGCCTTTTTTTGCCAAATGCTGTAGAGCTAAAGAACCGTTAGAACTGGTTCATTCTGATGTGTGTGGTCCTATGATAATCTGGGCTAGAGGTGATTTTGAGTATTTCGTTAATTTCATTGATGACCACTCAAGGTATGGATACATTTATCTAATGCACCGTAAGTCTAAATGCTTTGAAAAATTTAAAAAATTCAAGGCGGAGGCGGAGAAGTGTCTGGGTAAAAGTATCAAATCACTACGATCTGACGGTGGTGGGGAATACCTCTTTGGAGAGTTTAAGGACTACTTGTCATCAGAGGGGATTAAATGCCAGTTGACTGCACTTGGCACTGCACAGCAGAATGGTATAGCAAAAAGAAAGAATAGGACTCTTATAGAGATGGTAAGGTCAACGATGAGTTATTCAGGTTTATCACATTCATTTTTGGGACTCTCTTTAGAGATAACGGCTTATATTCTAAGCATGGTACCTTCTAAGTCAGTACCATCTACTCCCATAGAATTGTGGACCGGGTGTAAGTCTAGTCTGAAATACATTCAGATTTAGGGGTGTCCAGCACTTGTGCTGAAAGAGAACGCGGGTAAGATGAAATCGAGAATAGGATTCTGTTTCTTTATGGGGTATCCCAAGGGAGTGAAGGGTGGTCTATTTTATAATTCTAAGGATCAGAAGGTCATTGTTAGCACAAATACCCGATTCTTGGAAGAGGATTATATTATGGATCACAGGCTCAATAGCAAAATTGTTCTGAAAGAACTGGGAAGAAATACTAGTAGAACGGAAGAGTTACCAAAAGTCACTGATATTCCATTACCTCGATGTAGTGGGAGGATTATCGAGACAGGTGAAAATCAAGAACAGGGTGCTGATGCACAAGGTTTAGATACTGCACAGCCTGTTACTGCTAGTACACAGACACAGGTAGTGCCTCATCGTAGTAGGAGAGTTGTTCATCAACCTAACGGGTATATGTTCTTGGGAGAGTCTTTTGACAGGATCCCGGTAGAATTAGATACCGAGCCCTATGACTACAATGAAGCACTACAAGACAAATATGTAGATATTTGACAAAGGGCTATGAATTTAGAGATAGAATCTATGTATTCTAATCATGTCTAAAAACTTGTAGAACCACCCGAATGGATAAAATTCATTGGATGCAAGTGGATATACAAGAAAAATAGAGGAGTAGACGGGAAGGTTGAAACCTTCAAAGTTTGGTTTGTTGCTAAAGGGTTCACTCAGAAAGAAGGAATCAAGTAAGACGAAACGTTTTCATCGGTAGCCATGCTTAAGTCTATTCGAATTCTCTTATCCATTACCACACATTTCGATTACGAAATCTGGCAAATGGACGTCAAGATAGCTTTTGTTTACGAAAGTCTTGACGAGTGTATCTATATATACAACCAGACGAATTCACTGCAAAGGGCCAGGAACACATGTTGTGTAAGCTTAAGAGTTCCATTTATGGACTTAAGAAGGCATCGAGGTCATGGAACACTCGGTTTGATCAAACTATAAAGTCTTATGGTTTTGATCAGAGTCTGGGTGAGTCCTGTGTGTATAAAAAGCGTAACAGAAGCGTGGTGATCTTTCTAATACTTTATGTAGACGATATCTTGCTCATCAAAAATGATGTGGGGACATTATCTACGGTTAAAGTATTGTTATTTGGAAAGTTCGATATGGAGGACTTGGGAGAAGCCAGTCACATCATTAGGATCAAGTTTATGCGAGATTAAAAACAAATGATGTTGGGCTAATCACAAGTAAAGTATATTGATGATATTCTTGCTCGTTTTAGCATGCAGGATTTCAAGAAAGAGTTTCTCCCTTTCAGGTATGGAATCACTCTATCGAAGGATCAGTGTCCTAAGACACTTGATGAGATAGAGAAGATGAAGGCGGTTCCTTATGCTTCTACAGTTGGAAGTCTCATGTATGCTATGCTTTGCACTAGACCCGACATCTGCTTTGCCGTTGGCATGGTTAGCAGATATCAATCTAACCTAGGATAGGAGCATTAGACTGCGGTAAAGAATATATAATATAGTACCTGAAAAGAACTAAGGATTATATGTTGGTTTATCAGGCAGACAGTCTGGTACCTTTTGGGGTACACAGACTCAAATTTGCAATTAGACATAGAACTTACATCAAGAGACAACCTTGTAGATCCTTTTCAAAGAGCTTATCGGCTATGACTTTAGATAGTCATGTAGAGGACATGAGAGTAAGATGTATGGCAGCATAATTTTGAGTATAAGTGGGAGATTATTAGTGTTAGTATACTGAAAATCATGTTTTTAGTATATAATTTTATTTTAATAAAATTAATTTTTCATTTTATGAGAATTTTTATGAGTAATGCTTGGGTATCACTTATTTGATATGCATGGATGTCCAATATTCTATTTAGTATTTAATCTGGTGTGTAGAATACGGCTTGCACACAGAAGATCAGATTTTAGATTCTTGCAGAATATAAGTTTTATGTCACAGTTTAGATGAAAATAGACATACCATCGGTACGACTGTAGCACACAGAGTTTTTGTAAGCTTGTCTTGATTATAGGGAACAGATAATAGCGTCGTCTATTATTCTGACTCTCTGTGCTAGTACACTTTGTGTGTATTGAACGGGACATTTAGGATAATTAATTTTGTACTGACTATATACAATAATTCACACCCCAAGATTATTATGAATAGTGCTTATCCTCTTAATTTTGAAATAATTATTGATTTGCATATGTTTAATATTCGTTATTTTGATTCATTAGATGGTGCGATCTTATATGAGTCTATATTCTTGGTGAGTTGGATAGTAGTATTATTTATATGGCAAATATTAATTATTGACGGAATTCACGTCTCGATATATCGGGATTGACGATACCCCCTTAAGGATGCTTATAAATTTTGATCGGGCCAAACCCTGCAGGTAGATTTGATTATCCGGCGGTCAAATAAGTTAAGTGAAAGGGTTTAAAGAATATCAAGATGCTGATTAAATTAAATTTTTAGTAATTAAATTTAATTAGCGAGTATCGAAAATCTTAACGTGTGGAGAAATGGTAAGCAATTAATAACATAAGCTCAATGCAAGAAGGTCTTTAGATTATAGGTCAGAGTGCAATTATAGTTCTTTAGTGGTGTGAACTGTAATTTAGTATTTTATAAAAATTATAAAAATCGTTGCATGTCTTTCCATAATTGCAGAAATCTCTAGTAGGTGTTTGTGTTCCACTGAAAGTATAACTTATAATTACTCCATAAGTCCCTGCTGTAGCCTTATATTTATGCGGGTAGGCTGAACCAGTTTGGATGATTTTATTACGATATTATTTTTGTCTTTTAAAACTTAAATATATTGGGATTCTGCCGGTACGAATTCTCAAAGGATCGTAGCTCACACTACGTTCGAGGATCGCATAAAGGAGTATAGTAGAAGATCTGACAGGAGTTTCAACTCAAAATCAAGTCGTAGTTGAAGAATAGATCGACAAAAGGTATTTTTCTAAATTAACTTTGGTTGCACAGGTTTATTTTTGATCGTTCGACGGCAAAAATTTTATCTAGTGCCCGTTTCGACGTTTTCCCGTCCAGTTAATTTTTTACCCATTAATCGTTTTTAAAAATAATGATCTTGGCAATATTGCCTCCAACAGAGGGCAGGTGGGAAGCTTTTACGAGGGTATATTTTGAGAAATACTTTCTCGCGTCCTCAAGGGATATATACAGAGAGGAGTTCTATTCTCTCACTCAGGGGACGATGAGTATCGTGCAGAACGAGGTCAGATTTACCAGTTTATCCCGCTTTGCACAAGAATTGGTGGCTATTGACGAGCTTCGTTCGAGGAAGTGTGAGCAGGGTTTGAGACTTGCGATTAGAGAGCGGGTGGCAGGGTTTGAGACTTGCGATTAGAGAGCGGGTGGCAGGATTGAGGCTGCGTGTTTTTACAGAATTGGTAGAGTCGGCAGCTCTGATTGAGAATACTTTGAATGAAACTCGTAAACTTAGGGAGGTCATACCACCGCAGGTTGGAGCAGAGGCACAGTCGGGTGGGCACTCCAACAAGAGGCAGAGGTCCTTTGGTCCTAGTTCTCATCCATTTGGGTCACGACAGTAGTTCTCAAAAGAGTGACATCTTTATCATATAAACATTTTTTTATCCTATATATATTATTGTTTGAACCCTAGTTCTTAAAAAAAGAGATTTTTAGGCTTGTTTTTTGAGACTTGGGAAGATTTTTTAATTTTTGGCTTGAAAATCTCTCGGGTGTCTCGCCGCTCGAACGGTGGAGAGTCCACTCAAGTGGACAACCGCTTTGTTGAAAAGTTGGGTTTTGTTTTGAAAGAATGTTTTTGGTTGGAGATGCTTGGGGATACCCTTTTTGGTTTAAAATGGCATATTTTGTTAATTATTTTGCAAATAAAATTTCGTTTTCGTTTTGGTTTTCGTAGAGTTTTATCTTTTGAAAATCGGGGCGTTACATTGAACTTCAGTGTATAGACAAGATAACGACTCTTTGAATGCACCTTCATCTTCAACAATAGCCGATATCAAAAGACGAGTATGTGAGGAGGTCACTAAGGATATTGAGGAGAAATTTCTGATTATGACATTGTTCGAGCAAACGAAGGCTTGAACATAGTTACTTGAATCCCATGCAAAAATTGAAGGCTCTAGACAGGTGCATCAGGGAAAAACTAATTATTTCCTAATTTTTCATGACATGATTCAATGCATATGTTAAAACAAAAAAAATATGTGTGCATGTCATAGGTTTTAAATGCAACTAGTTGATACTGTATCATCATAGAGTCTGTAGGAGATGAAATCGATGAGCATCACAGTCCTTTATCACCATCTTCTTTGGAACCTGATGGGCAGGCATGCCATTTACATTTTGTTTAAGCATATTAGTTATTTAAACTTAACACAGAGTAACTTATAGGCACAAGTGACATGGGTAAAGAAACGAAACTTAAAATCGACTCCTGAGCTGCGAGTTATAACAAAATGTCAGTTTAGGAAATTTTAGTTCTTCAAAAAAGTTAAGTTGTGTATGCCCTAAGTAACTTATGCACGTGCATTTGTTCCAGTCCGATGAGAAACATGTACCACACGGTCACAAGTTTTTTAGAACTTTAATTATGGGGTGTTTGGTAAAGGTATTGTTGGTATTTTTTAACTTTTTGCGACTAATTTTAGTTATAAGTTATATTTTTTTTTAAATACTCATAACTTCTGCTACAAACTACAACTATTTTTACTTTTATTTATGTTACAAGATATAATTTTTACTAAACACTCACAAACTTCTGCTATAAGTTGCAATCTATAAGTTACTAGTTTCAAGCCAAACACCCTCTTAGAACCATATCCTAGGCTGTTTTTGGATCATAAATTTCTGGAGAGATTTATGAAAGTAAATAAAAAGATGAAAGGAAAGAAGGAAAGGAAGAAGAGAAATTGCTAAGTTTATTTTTTTGAACTCTCTTTTATTTTTCATTCACATGATAGATTCCTCAACAACTCCACGATCCAAACACAATCTTATTCTTTTATTTATATCAAAAGTTAGAATTTGCACTAGCCTAATTTAAAGACAGAGAATGGGAATCGCCTCTACCACCCACTATGGAACTCGAATCCACCACCACCACAATGGGCCGAGGCAAATGCCAGAGGAGCTAAAGGCCTCGGCAACATATGCTTATATAAGAAATTAAACATGTTTATACTAGTGAAAATATATGAATATGTACCTTCAATGATAATTGTTCAAGTGCTTGAAAAATATATGCACCGTGAGAAAAATTATTCTATGAGACCATGACTTGTTTTCTTTTTCGATATTTTCGACGTAGTTTATTGCATGTTTATATGGATTTTATGCATGTTCGGGCTTAGAAATGCATGTTGGGTTGATTCTGGGGCCGTTAGGCGTTGTGGTGCGAATTTAAATAAAATAAAAGAGAAGATATTTTTGTGGCCTATAAATATCTAGCCTTAGATATTTTGGTGGAGATATTTTCCAAAACTTGGAGGCTAAATCTCTTTTTCTCAAACCAAAACCTCTGCTTTCTCTCTAGATTTTCTTGAGGTCCATGCTTTGTTTTTGGTATCGGGTAGCGGATCCTTGCTATCAGCACCGAGGGTTACGCGTTTATCTAGACAAAATCTCATTTCAATGAGGTTCATTTTTTGAGAATCAAGTTTTTAACTCAACGAGATAGGATCCTAGACCCTCATGTCTTAAAGGGGTGCTACGTGCAATTATATATATTTTACTATTTAAAAATGCATGAAAAATTGGTTTATGTTTCAAAAAGTTCGGTTTGATTTAAAAACGTTTTTGGTTGATTTTGGTTGGATAAAAAGGGATTTTGAGGCTTTTTTCGGTGTTTCCTTGTTGTTTTGGGCTTGTGTATGTTGGTGGATTGCAAAAGGGGTGTTTGGCTGGTTTAATTTGGGGCAGAGAAGCTGTTTCTGTCGTTAGGGTTTGCTTTTCGTCACCGTTCATCCATCCAGTTTGAAAATCTAAATTTGTTGCTTTTGTGTCAATATTTTTTTTGTTTGTATCGACACTTTTTCTATTTGCGTTGACACTTTTACTGTTGGTGTCGACCATTTTTCTTTTTATTTGTGTTGTCTACGCTGCTGTTGTTTTGTGTCGACACTTTATCTTTTTGTGTTAGCACGTTTTTTGTTTGTGTCAACACTTTTGCTGTTTCTATCGATCCCTTTTCTCTCTGTTTGTGTTAACTACACTGCTGTTTTTTTGTGTTGATAACTTTTTCTATTTATGTCAACACGTTTTTTATTTGTGTCAACACCTTTGCTATTTGTGTCGACCCTTTTCATTTCTGTGTGGGAAGAAGAGTTTAAAGATCGGGGTGAGTTTCAAGAGCTCGTGGTTTTAAAAAAGGAAGTTTGAAAATGAGGAAATTTGTGAAAAGTCTTGTAAATCGTGTTTTGGAGGTTTGGAGCAAACCCTAGGGGTTGAGTCTCGAATTTGAAATATTTTGATAAAACGGTGAAAACATTTTTGAAAACGTTTTTGGTTGATACTTATGTTTGATGGATGATGTGGTGGTTAGCCATGGAGACATTCAATCCAATTCTAACATGCCAAGAGAGGTGCAAGCCATACAAGGTTGTTAGTGTGCCGAATATCACTTTGGATTGTAGTTTGTCTTTTGATTCTTCTAGGTTGAGGTGTCTTGAGATTCTTGTTTTAAATGGATTGTCAAACTTTTGGCTTCTTTAGTTATAAGGCACGTATTTAAGATTAAGGTGAAAGAGCAAAACATGACAACATAGGTGATGTTTGGGATTGCTAAAATTAGTATTTTGTGTATTATAATTTGTAGCAAAAGTTGTGACTGTACAGTAAAAATTATAACTTGTAGTTAGAGTAGAAGAAAAAATAGTTATAACTTATAGTAGAAATTGTGAGTGTTTTAAATAGATTATAGTTTGTAATTAAAATTAGTTGCAGGAGGCTAAAAGCTAGTACTTAGCTAAGCTAAACACTCCCATAGTACTAATCTTAAGATATTCAAATCTGAGTATTGAATGTTCATACTTAGTCAATGGCTACCATAATTGTTCTCGACACTAATTAGTTTAATATTCTAACATTGAAAATGTTGGAAGAATGACAATCCTTGGCACCTATTATGAAGGAATAAAATGGTTTCTATTCATACAAATAATAAGACAACAAATAATTATATACAATATATAATTTATGTGATTCAACGATATACCTACATTTACAGCGGAGAATGAGAAGAAAAATTCAGTATAAGCAATAAATATCACTGCCTCCACAGGTTTTTTATTTGAAATTGTAACTTTGGTTACATATAAAGTGATCTTGTTATTTCTTATTGATTTAAGTTATTTTTCTGGTAAGTGTTTTTCTATTGTTTTTACCATTATTGACGTAAATCATATATACCATTTTTCTTTATATACACCACAGACCGATGCAAGGAGAGGGCATGTGGGGGGTGGGGGGGCATCTACCCTCCTAAGTTTTAATTGTTTATTTTACAATTATAACAGTATTAATTTTAAATATTTTTTAAAATTATATAAGTTTGTTCTATCAATATTTTTTAAAAAATTGAATATCTAACCCTGAGAGATTATAAGATTAATTCGTTATCCTAAATTAAAATACTGTATGCATTCCTATTATACATGTTATTTTATTTTATTTACCATGGTGTTCGATGCTTTACTTTGACTCATTTTTTAGGTACATGTAATTTTGCCACCATCGAGTAATGGTTGAGAGTAACTTCAAGGAGAAGTGAACAATGAAAGTTTTACCTTTACCAAATGCACCTTTAATTATTATATGATGCACGTAACTACAATTTTAAATGATTTCTTCTTTAATTTGGTAGTAGTATATTTTATTTTTCAGCAATATTATAAATTCAAAAAAAATACTCAAAAAAATACTCAAAATTTAAAATGAATGATTAAAATTCACTTAGAGTATGTTACACGTCCTACTAAATATGAATTTACACCTTACAAATTACTTTCAAAATAAAATTCTAAATACTTTTTCTAAATATATAGACTTTTCCTTTATTTTTAACATATTCATTTCCTCTGCCATTACTTGGAACAATCCATACATCTAATATGCTGATTTTGATAATTTATTTTGAATTTAGCTAATTTGTGGTCCACATAGGAGACTACAATGTATAGTTGAGTCGTGTCAAACTTATCTTGTCTTGATTATTTAAATTGTCAATTTTATTACGTTTGCAGTATAAATTATTTATAAAAACAATTAAATTAATGGGAAGTAGCTAAATCTATAAACAAACCATATTTAATTATCTTAAAACGTTGCTACCCACATATCTTTTATTTTTTTTAAATAAATATAATTTATTCATATATATACCTAATGGCCTCATCAACTGGTTTTTAAGCTAGACTTATTTTCTTTTTATTTAAAGTCAAAGAAGTCAAGAAGTTTCATTTGAGAATTAAATGGTTTTTAGCTTTTTAACATTTTTATTTTTTTTATATAAAAGAATTTTATATATTTTTTTAGAAATATCATAATTTTTACTATATAAATCTCTATTTTTTTATAAAATTTGTATTCTCAAAATCTATCAAACAAGATCAATATTAAATACAAAATTATGTAAAAAAAAATTTAAAAAATTGACAGCAACTTTTTTCTAACTTAGCTTTTTACTTTTTTATTTTTTTGGCTTAAAATTACTTTAAACCAAACTTTTGACCTATTATCTTTTGATTTAAAGTCATTTTTACGATTCACTAAATGAATTTTTTATTTAGTTGACTTAAAGCAATTTTAATAAAAAATACCATCTTAAAATTCAGTTGTCAAATGAGACCAATATTCAAACAACTTAACGTTTTAAATGAATAATTTATACACTAAAAAAATAAATATTTTAAATTACTAAAATGATATCGAAATAAACCCTACCCATTCCAATGGGATGCCATAATCCATGTCCATGGTAGGAATGGAGAAGGTATTGTACTTAAAAGCACACTATCGTGCTATGTTTTTAAGTACAGTATTTTTTCGAATGTGTTTTTATGATCGAATATGTTCAATATATAGAGTTTGTCGAGTTTATTATTTGTATGATAATTTAAATTGATTCGATATCTATAATTAAATGATTGAATAACGTTTGTTTATAAATAATTTTTTTAAAATTATAATTTTTATTTAATTATTTATAAAATTAATATTATGCTATTATTTAACTACAGAAGTATTGAATCAATCTAAATTTTTATATAAACAAAAAAATTCACAAACTTTATAAAAAAATTTAATCATAAAAATATATTTAAAAAAATACCATGCTTAAAGAACAGTATAATGCTGCACGATCCCATTCCATCCACGGTAGAAAAACACAACCTTTCTTTTTATTTTTATTTTTATTTCGGATGAGACTTGTTAGATTGACAGTGACATAAATTGTCCTTTTCTTTCAAGGTTTGCACTTAGAGAAAAAAGATTTTGCAAATTATTAATTTGAAAGATGGGACCCACGTGAACTTGGACGCGGGAATGAGAAAGCTGCTGTGTTTTAAAAAATAATATTGTGCTAGGTTTTGTTTGGAATTAATTTTAAAATATAATTTTATAAATAAATTTATTTATTACATAAAATTTATTAAATTTATTTATTTTATAAAAATTTAAATTAATTTGATACATATAACTAAGTAATTAATTGAATATAATTTTTTACTAATATTTTATAAATAAATAAATAAATATTATAATTTATTTAAAAAATTATTAAATAAATATTACTCAATCACTTAAATATAAATATCAAATCAATATAAATTTTTATATAAATAATAAATTTAACAAAATTTATATAATAAATAAATTTAACTATAAAAATATATTCACAGACTAATTCCAAACATGACACGGCATGGAGCTGTCCCTCCCCCATTCCCCTTGATGCACTATTTTGATTGCTTTAAAAACAGGTCAAGCTTTATTGTGATTGTCAAAAGGGCTAACAAAAAAAGTAGTGAATCTATAAATGATCGACACGTGGACGTGGTTGGTAAATCATCAAATGGGGGTTACAACTACTGTAGGTTTATGGGACATTTCATTGTCTATTAGATGTGATTTGTCACCTAACCACGTTGTCCTAACCTACGTGTCAAAGGATCGACGTATTCCTTCTTTTTACAATCAACAACGCAAGGACGCCTATTAAAAATTGGGGTAAATTATATATATATATATATATATATATATATATTTTAAGATTAATTCAAAATATAAGAAACTCTTATTAGATTTTTAAAATAATACTAGTTCCTCTCTTGTCAAGTTTATTGAATAAACAGAGTTAATTTAAAATAATAATTTATTATTTTATTTTTATAATTAATTAAAAAAAATCTACTATAAAAGTCGGGAATCGTGATTATGTTAATGAATTTTGAACTCATCATATCGCGATTGGAGGTTCAATTGGTCTTGCTTTGAAGCAAAAGAAAAACGAGTAATCCATGAATAAAATTAGAAATTTCTTTTTGGTCTACATATTTCTTCTCCCGAACTCGTTCTTCTTCCATAGAGATTTTCTTCTCCTTTGTCTCTCTAATGTGTGTTTGATTTGGCAAAGATGCCTCTCTTTTTTTTTCCCTTTGCAATATGTCAAATTCTTATATTTTTTTCTAACCATTAATTTCTTTGCCCAGTTTTTAATTTGAGGGTTTTTCTAAAATCAAAAAGGGTTTATTTCTTTTTTTTCTAAAAATCATGGGGGATTGGAAGGAGGGAAAAGTTGTGGAGATTCTGCATTTCTCTCTGTTTATTGTTTTGTTTCTTCTTTTTTCTTCTTATGAGGGCCACTAGAATTGATAGATTTTACGTTTTTGGGCCCATATTTCTCTATCTCATTAATGGGGTTTTTCCTCTTTTTATGGATATGGTGTTCCATCTATGTCCGTCTCTACACTCTAAAGGGATCAAAATTCCAACAAATAATAATAGAGCATATTAATAGAATCAAATATGGTGCAGAACAAGAACAACATACAACATAAAACTGTTCTGAGTCGATCCATGTGGACGAACGGGAAAATTGTTCGTCCACATTATATAGCCCACAAACGGGAAATTTCTATTTCTCGAACCCCGAAATAGAAATTCGGTACACCCACAAAGCGGAATAGGGATTATATGTGTTATTCGGTTCTTTTTGTTTTTGTATTTTATATATGTAATGGATTGGTTATCATTTTAATCTTTATAGAAAAATATGTTTCTATATATTTTGTGCATGTACTGATTTAGATATGCATGTAGGTTTCAATTTTGGTCCTGCCGGGCATTACAACAGAAAGTTGTTCTCTTTTTGGGCAGGACCGCTCGATTGGTCCTTAGATCACTCGAGCGGTCTGTCTGCGTGGACTATATAAAGTGCCAGCTCTTACCTGGTTTTTGGACCGAAGCTTCTTCCACAAGCTTCTCTTTTCTTTCCTTGGAAGAAAGACCAAACCCCAGCCCTTCTCTCTAACATTTGGCTTGCTTTGGACCCAATTTTTGGCGTTGCGAAAGTCGATCGTTAATATCCTCGTTGTGGAATTCGCGTTCATCGAAACAGAATCTCATTTTAGTGACTTTAATTTCATACCGATGTTTAAAGTATCAAGTTTTTAACTTTCTGAGGTAGAATTTTTTGACTATCTTGCTTTAAAAGGTGCTATATGTGATTTATACGCACTTTTACCATTTTAAAATATTATAAATGTTAAACTTTTTGTTTAAACCTTATTTAGTTGGATAAAAAGCATGTTATGCATTTTTATAGTTTATTTCAAAGTTAGTGAATATATGTGTCCATGGTTTTTGAAAGGATGAGTTTTAAAAATCAAAAGGATGTATATATTTGATGCGAAAACATAGTTTTGAAAGTTTGTAGCTAATCTTTGGGGTTGAGCCTTGGTTTTAAACGATTCAATTGAGATTGTGGAAACATTTTCAAAATGTTGGTCGACCTCCATAGTTATGTGGACAACGTGGCTATATGCCTTTATACGTTTTGTACCTAGTTGTGTTTATTTATAAATGTTTTCGTAATTATGCTATGCACTTTTTTAATGATTTTATAGATGTGCCGTAACAATGTGTGTGTATGTGGGCCTTAATCACTAATCGGTAAAAGTTTAAAAATTTACACAAAGTAGGTTCTTCGTCCCTTCAGGTTAATCCCTGTAAATGAAGTTGTTGTCTCAGTGGGAGGCGTTTGTTGTTATAGCCACGTATAGAACTTGCCACTAACTAATGGGTCATTGGATACCCCATAACGTGGTTAATATGCGAGAATCTATAGTTGTTACCTTTGTCCCCGGGGCGACAGAGTTGGTATAGAGAAATTATTATGAGTTGTGGAAACCAAGTTAGAAGATAACGTGTTGTTTATATTTATTAAACTATTGGACGTTATGGAATTATATGAAAACTTGGAATTTTAGAGATGAAAAACCGTTTTGAAACTTGTGTAGTCGAGTTATTCATATAATTCGTGATTGCATGTTATGCTTTTCAAACATACTAGTCTATTCCTATAAGGCTTCGACTTACATTGTGAAATTTAAAATCTTTCAGGTGAAGTTGATCACGTGGCTTGATCTCAGTGAGCCCTGTAGGAGGTGAAGATAAAACTCTTTTGTTGTTATTAGTAGTTTTGTTGATCGATTGTTATCACCATTTTTGTTAATGGATCATGTAATGAAGTTATATGTTTTGTAAGAGTTGAGGCCTTGATACC
>JAOTRH010033073.1:0-20867 GCA_034768845.1 Heliamphora exappendiculata
ATTTTCTATTACAAAATATTTTAATTAAAACTAAAATTTTGAATTAATTAAATTAACAGGATAAATAAAACAGATATGCGTTCATCCACGCTGTTCATATATATATATATATAAACATGATATGCATATATCCTGATTTTATGATACAAGTGAAACATTGAGGTGGTTCAGTCTCACTTAGAGAGTTAGCCGTTTCAATCCATGTCCGCATTTGATTCAGTGTCCTAATTACATGAAGCTTCCCTGGTACTATATAATATATCACTAAATATCATATCAGTCTCGTATACATCAAAAAATCAATACATAGCAACCTTGGGAGAGAGAAACTGCTGGACCACTACTAGCCACCGCCGACGCCGCCGCCTTCAAGCCTCTCCTGCCGCCTCATCCAAGCTTCGTTTTTTACGAGTATTATATCGTTGGAAAGTTCTCAAAATATGAGATTTTTCTATCAAAAAATTTGTTGAAATGGCTGGAAAAATGGCCCATACCTCAAAAAACGCTGCTGTCCACCACAGCAATGCGCACCCAACTTTTCGGGACTTTTCAACCTCTTTTCGAACTCGGTTTTTGACTTACTTTATATCAAAAGAAAGCGCTCGAATAGTATTATCTTTATGCCAAAAAATATGCTAAAAAACAGCCCAGAAAACTATTGGAAAATTTCCTGCAAGCTGCTGTTGTAGCGCCGGCTCTACCAGAAAAACCTGTTGCTATTTTTTTCTTTTTTAATGCACTGTTTGGCCTAGTTTTTTTTTCTTCTGGTTTTTGACATTATTTTGAGGTATGTTTTGCTGCTATTTTATATATGAAAAACTTCCCAAAAAATTATAAAAACTGTCACCGAACGGCTGTCGGCAAACCTGCTGAAATCGGGCTGTTTTGGTAATTTTTTCTTGCTGTTTTTGACTTGTTTTTTATGTTATTTTATACATAAATATTGTAGAAAAACTCACCAGAAAAAATATTTTAAAACCATTAAAAACTTATCGCAATCTGTGTCCCGTTAAAACCCGAACCACTGCCGGTGCCGCCTCCATTCTTCATATTCTTGGACATCTTCAACCTGTTCTTAAATAATCTAAACAGATATTTAATGTAAGAACCTGACCCGTTTTCTTTTTTGGCATTTTTGGGCGCCCGTTGTGTTTTCTTCCGAGCATATTTTTACTGCTTTTGATGCATGATCGGGCTTAGATATGCAATGCGGGGTAGGTTCTCGGGGCCGTAGGCCGTTGTGGTGCAATTCTAAAAAATTTTCAAAAAAAGATATTTTGACGGCCTATAAATATCTATAGTTAGATATTTTCATAAAGATACTTTTCAAAACTTAACTCCTAAGTTTTTCGTTTTCTCTCTACCTTCTCTCTAAGTTCTCGGGGGCTCAGGGATCAGTTTTCAACGATCCAACAGCGGATCCTTGCTTTTGGCGTCGTGGGCTACACAACCATCCAGTAAGAATTTTATTCTGACAAAACTAGCTTTTGCACGTTGATTGAGGCGTCGAGTTTTTAACTCACCGAGGTAGGATTCTAGACCTGTATGTTGTATAAGGGTGCTATGGGTAATCGGGCGTCTTTTCACCGATTAGATTGCTGTATATCTGAGTTTAAATCAAGTTAGGTTTTTGGGTTCAAAACCTATTTTTTGTCAATTTCGTGGGTGGAATTGGGTGTCGAGGTTTCTTTTGAGGTCTCGGTGTTCGGCCAAGATGTGTGAGTGTTCACGATTGTTGAATCGGTGTTTGGAGGCTTCGATTCGGGGTTTGGAGAGCCAAACCTGTAGCTCAAAATCGAGTTCTGCTGGGGTTCGATCGACTGAACCAAGGGGTTCGGTCGACTGAAGCTTGAATCTTGGGTTCGGTCAACCGAACCTATAGGTTCAGTCGACTAAACCGTGTGGTTTGGCGTTTTGTGGTTTCTAGTGTGGTCTTCGGTCGACTGGGAGCTTGGGTTCGATTGACTGAAGTGCTGGGGTGTGTTTTGGTGGTTTTGTGGTTGGGTTTTAGTTTTCGATTGGCGTCTTAGGGTATTCAATTGATTGATTTATAGGAATTAATCGATTCAAATACCTGTGGATTCCTTTTGGGGTTCGATTGTTTGGTCGTGGTTTCGGGGGTCGTGTGGTAGCCTCGTGTGTTTGTGTTGATGCCATCCTCGGGGATGATGAATTGGTGATAGGTGGATGTTTGTTATGCGTTGGGTGTTTGGGCCCGTGGTTCCTTTCTAGAAAGAGTCTTGGGTTGTGAACCGTGAGGCTTTTGGGTTTTCAGTTGGCGTTCTGGCTAAGCTTGGTTGTGATATGAGGCTGTGTGCTTTTACAACGGATATATGCATGTTATAACTATAATTTATTCATGCATGGATTATGTAATATGATTTACATGGCTTTCGATGGCATTATGCGTAATGTGATTTATGCTTTAAGACGCGAGTTTTATAAGCATGTATGTGGGCTCTAAGGAGAGGATGCATGCGGTGCATGTTGTGAGAGTCTTGTATCTAACATGTGATGTGATTTGTGATACGTAGTGATAGTACCTAATTTTATGCATTTAAATCCTAAGTAGGTTATGCATAGGTGTTTGGGATAAGATAGATGGTTATGTTAGCTCTAGGTTATGGTGGTATGTTAGGGATACGACCCTTCGGTTAAAGGCCGAGAAGATTACGTTAGGGTTACGACCTTTTAGTTAAAGTCTATAAAGAAGCACTTGATAGAGCTACGACTCCTCGGTGAAAGTCCATAGAGATGCATTGATGGGGGCTACCGTCCATCGGTGAAAATCCGAAAGGATACATGGATTGCATGAACTGCATTATGGGACGGATAGATCAATTTTCAAATCATTTTTAAGAGTCGTGTGAATCGCGATCTAAAAACCCCTTTTAACTGTTTTCAAGGCTCTTGTGAGTGAGTCAAAACATGATTTGTATCCTCGCTTTCCCGTGCATGTGAAACTATTTTTAAGGCTTGAAAGAGAGTCAAAACCTGCACTTCGATTTCTTAGCATGTTTTGTTTATATTGCATGCTTGTGTAGTTTCCGCTGAGCCTTGGCTCACGATGTGGGATAAAATGTTTTCAGGTATCGGTCATATGGGTCGATCCGGAGGCAGATGGGGAGGCGAAAGAGTTATAGTCTTCCTTTTTGTCTTTTTGTATTATGTATGCTTAATACATGTTTCTCGGTGTTAGCACCGTATAGTGTAAGCTTTTGACGTTGGAGCCTTATAATATTGACGTTTTCTATTTATATACAATGTATGTATGTTTCATTTGAGAGTGTAATCTCGGGTTGGTTGTTTGTGGGTGTTTCACGTGACCCAGAGTTTAGGGCGTGACAGATTGGTATCAGAGCTCTGGGTTCGAATACCTATGAGCCGTGAGAAGAGCGTGTACCCCGTGTGTGGTTGATTGCGTATGCTTGATTGTATGTGTTTACACGCTTTGATAACATGATCGTGTCGGCATGTTAGATATGTGAATGATGTGTATATGTGAGCATGAACATTGAACCGTGGGATTGATTAGTCCTTCCTTTGGGCTTTTGGATTAACAAACTTGGGAGCTAAGTTAGAAACGCATTTAGCTGATGTGATTTCTAGCAGGGAATCTGAGTAGGTTATCCAGATTGACGAGTCATTCTTGTTGGTTATCCTCAGTATGTGGGATTGTCTAGCATGAACGTATTTGCTTATGTATTAGCATGCTTATGCGGTTTATGCTATATATTGCATCTTATGTGTTGTCTTCTTTCATATAGACGCAATGTCTGCGAGACGAGGGCAAGGCCGTGGTCGAGGTCATGGCCGTGCTATTGGCCAAGGAGATGTTCCTATGCCTGATGCTGGGGATGCAAATGCTCCCCAAGGACCAGTTGACATGGTAGAGTTGGTGCGTGCGCTGGTGGGTTCCATCGGCCAATTGGTTGAGACCGTTATAGGTGAGACTGGTCCGGAGAGAGGGGGAGTACCTGAGGCGAGAGCCACTATAGCAATGCGGGAGTTCAGACGCATGGACCCACCTATCTTTGCTGGAGATCCAGACCCTATTGTGGCGACGGAGTGGCTGGAGTTGGTGACGCAGATCCTGGACACACTGCAGATTGTGGAAGATGAGTTGCGGGTTTCTTTTGTCACCTTTTAGCTGAGGGGTGCCGCTCACGCTTCGTGTAAATATGCCAGGACTATTGTCGGAGTTACTTAGGCAGCCTTTACAGGAGTATTTTTGGAGAAATACTTCCTGGCTTCGCAGAGGAATTTGTATAGGGAGGAGTTGTACACTCTTGCCCAGGGGGCCATGGACGTCATGCAGTATGGGGCCAGGTTCACGAGCTTGTCCCGATTTGCACTAGAGTTTGTGAGTACAGATGAGAAGCGTTCCATGAGGTTCAGGCGGTGGAGAACACCTGTGTGGTTGCGCTGGGACTACGGGTGTTCACAGAGCTAGTAGAGGGAGCAGCAAGGGTGGAGAACACCATGATTAAGATTTGGGCTTCTGGGAGGTCAAGACACCGCAAAGTGGGACGGAGGCGCAGACTGGTGGACATTCCGACAAGAGGCAGAAGTCCTCTGGTCCTAGTTTCCACCCATCGGGGTTACCACAGCAGTTCTCTGCACCAGAACCATATGTGGCTTCATCTGGGAGACCAGAGCAGAGGGAGTTGATTTGTTATCAGTGTAGGCAGCTGGGGCATCGTGTGTTAGAGTACCTGCAGCCGAGGCAGTCCCAAGGTTCATGGAGTCAGTCATAGGGGAGGGAACATATTTGTTATGGATGTGGCCAGCACGGACATATTCGCAGGAACTGTCCCTAGAGGGAGAGTGCGCCGAGTACAGTGGGCACACCATAGGGTTCTTATGTGCGAGACTGACCGCAGCACCCAGCAGTTTAGACTCCCGAGCGACAACAGGTGGGGGTGCTTCAATTCAGTTGGTACGACAGCTGACTGTGTCGAGTGGCAGACAGGACAGAGCAGTATTACCCCAAGTGTATTCACTTGTAGCTCTTGGTTCTTCGAGGGCACTGGCCGTGCGAGATGATACAGATGCAGACCTTTCTCCCTTGCACAGAGGTATTTTCTGAGTATACAGGCTTTGGGTCAGTTTCTTTGTTGCATCTGTTTAGGAGTTAGTGCTAGATCAGCGAGTGGTGTGTGGTGTTGAGGTAGTGGTTGGTGATGATGTGAGGTGGGGATGGGTTGTAGATCCCGAGTCTTTGAGATAGTTGGCCATTGTTTATGGTGCCTGATGTTGTTTGACTATATTCTAGGAATGGTTTGGCAAACCATCTCGTATGCCGTGTCGATTGTGATCGACGTGGTGGTCTCTTTGACCTTGAGTTGAATTTCGAGGACGAAATTCCTTTAAGGGGGGCAGAGTTGTAAGACCCTGACCCATTTTTTTTTTGGCATTTTTGGACGCGCGCTATATGTTTTCTTTCGAACATATTTTTACTGCTTTTAATGCATGATCGGGCCTAGATATGCATGCGGGGTACATTCCCAGGGCCGTAGGCCGTTGTGGCGCAATTCTCAAAAAAAATTTAAAAAAGATATTTTGGAGGCCTATAAATATCCGGAGTTAGATATTTTCATAAATATATTTTTCAAAACTTAACTCCTAAGTTTTTCGTTTTCTCTCTGTCTTTTCTCTAAGTTCTCGGGGGCCCGGGGCTCAATTTTCAACGATCCAACAGCGGATCCTTGCTTTTGGCATCGTGGACTACACAACCATCCGGTCAGAATTTCATTCTGACGAAGCTCGATTTTGTATGTGGATCGAGGCGTCGAGTTTTTAACTTACCGAGGTAAGATTCTAGACCTGTATGTTGTATAAGGGTGCCATGGGTAATCGGGTGTCTTTTCACCGGTTAGATTACTATAGATCATAGTTTGAATCAAGTTAGGTTTTTGCGTTCAAAACCTATTTTCGTCGATTTCGTGGATGGAATCGGGTGTCGGGGTTTCTTTTGAGGTCTTTGTGTTAGGCCTAGACGTGTGAGTGTTCATGGTTGTTGAATCAGTGTTCGAAGGCTTCGATTCGGGGTTTGGAGAGCCAAACCCATAGCTCATAATCGAGTTCTGTTGGGGTTCAGTCGACTGAACCATGGGGTTCGGTCGACTGAAGCTTGGATCTTGGGTTCGGTCGACCGAACCTATGGGTTCAGTCAACTGAACCATGTGGTTTGGCGTTTTATGGTTTCCAGTATGGTCTTCGATTAACTGGGGGCTTGGGTGCTGGGGTGTGTTTTGGTGGTTGGGTTTTGGTTTTTGATTGGCATCTTAGGGTATACAATTGATTAATTTATGGAAATTATTCGATTCAAATACCTGTGGATTCCTTTTGGGGTTTGGTTAGTTAGTCGTGGTTTTGGGGGTCGTGTTGTAGCCTCGTGTGTTTCTGTTGATGCCATCCTCGGGGATGATGAATTGGTGAGAGGTGGGTGTTTGTTATGCATTGGGTGTTTGGGCCCGTGGTTCCTTTCTGGAAAGAGTCTTAGGTTGTGAACCGTGAGGCTTTTGGGTTTTTAGTTGGCCTTCTGGCTAGGCTTAGTTGTGATACGAGGCTATGTGCTTTTACAACGGATATATGCATGTTATAACTATAATTTATTCATGCATGGATTATGTAATATGATTTACATGGCTTTCGATGGCGTTATGCGTAATGTGATTTATGCTTTAAGACCCTGAGTTTTATAGGCATGTATGTGGGCTCTAAGGAGCGGATGCATGTGGTGCATGCTGTGAGAGTCTTGTGTGTAACATGCGACGTGGTTTGTGATACGTAGTGATAGTATGTGGTCTTATGCATTTAAATCCTGAGTTGGTTATGCATAGGTGTTTGGGATAAGATATATGGTTATGTTAGCTATAGTTGACGGTGATATTTTAGGGTTACGACCCTTCGGTTAAAGTTTAAGAAGATTATGTTAGGGTTACGACCCTTCAGTTAAAGTCTGTAAAGAAGCGTTTGATAGTGCTACGACTCCTCGGTGCAAGTCTGTAAAGAGGTACTCGTTAGGGCTACGGTCCCTCGGTGAAAGTCCATAAAGATGCATTGACGGGGCTATGGTCCATCGATGAAAATTCGAAAGGATATTGCATGAACTGCATTATGGGACGGACAAACTAGTTTTGAAATTATTTTTAAGAGTCGTGTAAATCGCGATCTAAAAACCCCTTTTAACTGTTTTCAAGGCTCTTGTGAGTGAGTCTAAACATGGTTTGTATCCTCGCTTTTCCTTGCACGTGAAACTGCTTTTAAGGCTTGAAAGATAGTATAAACCTTCACTTCGATTTCCTAAGATGTTTTGTTTATATTGTATGCTTGTCTAGTTTTCGCTGAGCCTTGGCTCACGATGTGGGATAAAATGTTGTCAGGTACCGGTCACGCGAGTTTTTTCGGAGGCTGCTGGGGAGGCAGAAAAGTTATAGTCTTTCTTCTTTGTCTTTTTGTATTATGTATGCTTAATACATGTTTTTCGGTGTTAGAACCGTATAGTGTAAGCTTTTACCATTGGAGTCTTATAATATTTTCGTTTGGCGTTTATATACAATGTATGTATGTTTCATTTGAGAGTGTATTCTTAAGTTGGTTGTTTGTGGGTGTTTCACGTGACCCTGAGTTTGGGACGTGACATTTAAAAATATAAAGCTAGCTATTGCATCGATCCTATGTCCCGAAAGCTCACATTTAATCTATCACGGTTAACCCCCGTGATTAAAAAAATAATCATCATTCACACCATTCAATTAAACATAAAAAAATAAATGACGATCATAAAATCGAGATTAGACTGCCTATAAAACAAAGTTAGCAATAGTTCTAAAACTACCCGGCCCCGATAATTGAAAATAAAAAACAAAACGACTTTGATACCAATTGTTAAAGGCAAGACTACCAAGATCTTTGTTTTTACAAACGATTAACGGAAAAAATTAACTGGATGGACAATCGCCAAAACGAACTCCAGATAAAACTTTTGATAACGAACGATCAAAATAAAACCTATGCATCCGAAGTTAATTTAGAAGAATACCTTTTACCGGCCGAATCTTCAACTACGATTTGAATCCGAGTTGAATCTCCTATCAGATCTTCTACTGTATTCTCTTATGCGATTCCCAGATATAGTGCGGGTTATAATCCTCCGAGAACTCATATCAGCAGAACCAGAACAGCTTTAGTCTTAGAAGATAAGTTATGAAACTGGTTAAGCCTACCCCCATATATATAAGGCTACAGCAGGGACCTGGGGAGTAATTATGAGTAAGACTTCAAGTGGAATTCAGACATGTATTAGCGGTTTATGCAATTAAGAAAACCTCATAGCGGTATCTGCAATTATGGAAAACCAGTAGTGGTTTCTGCAATTTTCATAAAATACTAAATTATAGTTCACTTCACTAAAGAACTATAATTGCACTCTAACCAATTATCTCAAGACCATATAGTATCGAGCTCCTGTAATTAAATACTTACCATTTCTCCCAACGTTAAGATTTTCAATACCCGCTAATTAAATTTAATTACTGACAATTTAATTTGATCGGCATCTTTATATTCCTTGAACCCTTCTGCGTAACTTATTTGAGTGCTGGATAATTAAATTCACCTGCAGGGTTTGGCCCGGTCAAAACTTATAAGCTTCCTTAAGGGGCTATCGTCAATCCCAATCTTTCGGGACGTGGATTCCGTGAATAATTAATATTTTCTATATAAATAATACCGCTATCCAACTCATCGAGAATAAAGACCCATATAAGATCGCACCATTTAATAAATAAAAATAACGAATATTAAATATATGCAAATCAATAATTATTTCAGGATTAAGAGGATAAGCATTTTTTATAATAACCTTGGGGTGCGAATTAATTTATATAGTCAGTATAAAGTTAATTACTCGAAATGTCCCGTTCAATACACACAAAGTGTACTAGCACAGAGAGTCAGAACAATAGACGATGCTATTATCTGTTCCCCGTAACCAACACAGACCTACTAAAACTCTGTGTTACAGTCGTATCGATGGTATGTATATTTTTATCTAAACTGTGAATATAAAACTTATAATCTGCAAGAATCTAAAATCTGATCGTCTGTGTACAAGCCATATTTTACTCACCAAATTAAATACTATATAGAATATCGGACATTCATGTATAACATTAAAGAAATGATACACATATATTACTCATAAAAATTATCAAAAAATAGAAAATTAATTTTATTAAAATAAAATAAAATACTAAAAATATGATTTTGAGTATACCAACCCTAACAGCATCGACACCTCGCATCTAACCATGCACTAATACCTCACATCTAGCCATGCACCAACACCTCATTTAACGAAACCATGTCACCTCCAAGAAAGACCACAAAGCATAAACAAACCCTTAAGGCCACCACACGACCCACCAAAACAACAAAACAACCCCAACAAGACATCAATCGACTGAACCCCATAATTCAGTTGACTGAAAAGCTATTAGAAAAAGACCACAAAACCCAAACCCAGGGTCGACTGGATCATTAACCCCAGTCGACTGGATCACCCTACTGTCGACCCAATTGACTGAACCACCTAGTCTAGTCAACTAGACGACGGCAGGAACGAAACTCTAGCTAGGGGATCAACTCCCCAACCTCAAAATTGAGGCATCAAAACTCCCTTTTAATACCCTCGGACATACACAAGTCCAAAACCATAAAGAAACGCCTCAGAACCCATTTCATCCAATCAAAAACAACAAAAAATGATTGTGAACTAAAACCCACTTCTTCGAAACATAAACTAATTTTTCATGAATTTTAAAATGGTAAAAATACATACGATTACACGTAGCACTCTTTTAAGACATGAGAGTCTAGGATCCTACCTCGTTGAGTCAAAAACTCAATGCCTCAAAAAATGAACCTCATCGAAATGAGATTTTGTCTGTATGAACACGTAGCACTCGATGTAGATAGCAAGGTAGAGGTTTCGATTTGGTTTCAAAGCCAGAGAGAGGAAATATCTTTTGAAAATATCCAAGGCTAGATATTTATAGGCCACGAAAATATCTTTTTTTTTTCAAATTCTCACGACAACGCCCAACGGCCCTGGTATCCAACCCCACATGCATATCTAAGCCGATCATGCATAAAATGCATATAAACATGCAATAATTAAAATGATAAACAACGCGTCGAAGCATTGCAAAAAGGAAAATGGGTCAGGGTCTAATAACTCAACCCCCCTTAAAGGAATTTTGTCCTCGAAATTTGCCACAAGGTCAAAAGAAAGCAACTTTGTCAAACGAAATTGACACACGCACAAAAGGTGGTCGGCCAAACCATTCCTAGGGTAAGATCAAACGTGGCCATGTACTCTAAACAACGGCCAACTACCCCAAAAACACGGGATCTACCAACTTGCTCCAACGTCACATCCTCACCAATCGATGTCTCTACACCCAGCACACAACCCACAGAGTCTACCATCACACGCAGCAACTCTATCGCGTCAATCGATCCTTGGGGAGCATTTGCATCCCTAGTATCAAGGATTGGCATATGCCCTTGGCCTAAACCATGACCACAGCCTCGACCACGGCTTCGTCCTCTCTATGTAGACATCACGTCTATACGAAAGCAACATAAAACACATAATCATGCTAACACAGCCATTTAAGATCATGCTAAACAAACTCCACATACTGAGGAGAACCAACAAGTGATTTGGATGACCTACTTAAATTTCTTACCAGAAAACACGTCGGCCAAACGCATTTCTAACTCGTCTTCCAAGCTTGTTAACCCAATGCCCAAAGGTAAGACTGATCAATCATAAGGTTCAACCCCATGCTCACATATACACAACATCCACATACTCGTAAACCTATCGTGTTCATATTATCAAAACATCTAAATACATACAATCAAGCACACACAATCAATTTCACAAGGTGATGCACCCACTTTCCACGACTCTTAAGTTCGAACCTAGAACTCTGATATCATTTTATCACTCTCCGACACCTGGGTCATGTGAAACACCTACAAATAACCATACAAAACTGAAAAGAAACACCCAACCCGATGTTTTACTCTCAAGATACAAGACATACATGTGATAAATATACTTGCCAACAGGCTTACAACATATGATTCCAGATCAAAAGCATGTAAAATAGTACATGATTCAAAAGGAAACAAAAGAAGGCTACAAGTCTTTCGTCCCAACCGGCTCCTCTGGATCAACCTGCGTGATCATATGCACCTGAAAAACATTTCAAATCCCACATCATGAGCCAAAGCTTAGCAGAAACTAGACAAACATGAAATAAAAGCAAAACTTGCTAGTAGAGTAATATGTATGTTACGACTCATCTGAGCCTCAAAAACAAGTTTTATAGAATCAAATGTAATGCAAAAGGATATAAAGTTTTTCGACTCACACGAGCCTTGAAGGAAAACAGTTTGATATATATACATACTACAATGCATCACATGCAATCATCGACTCTCATAAGCCCCGATTCTCACGAGCCCCACATGCAACACATCAATCTTCTGGGGCCTTCACCGAAGGACCACATCCCCATCTAATGCTTCTTTAAAACTAGAGTTTTAACCTGTGCAACACAAGCAACCCATGCAACACATACAGCTCACACGACTCACGCAACCTATGCAGCATATGCACACATATAGCCCGCGCAGCACTCACTACACCCGTAACCCGCACAACACACACAACACACGCAACCTGTGCAACACACGCAACACGTGCATCCTCAGGACCACATTTTTGTCCCTCAGATCCCCCCCCCACACACACACTGTTAACCACAGTTAAGGTTTGTTGGACCACATTTCCGTTCATTGTTAACCAGAGTTAACATGTATCGGACCACATTTTTGTCCACTGTCAACCACACACATATACGTGAATAAAACTAGAGTTTTATATACATGAGGACCACATTTTCATCCATTATTAACCACACACATACACATACGTGAATAAAACCAGAGTTTTATATACATGAGGACCATATTTCTGTCCTTCAATATGCATGAGTAAAACTAGAGTTTTAAAAATGCACCAAACCACATACAACACTGTATTTCACATAACAACATCACGTGCCTCATAATTCATCACAACATCACATGCCACACAACTCGACACGACATCACATGCCACACAACTCAACCAGATGACCCGTCCACTCACCCGGATGACCAGCAATCTAACAAAACAGAACCTAACCTGAAGGCCAACTCCAAACCTCTAAAACCTTAGTTTTCACAAATGTTTTCACAAAACACTCTCTTTTTTCCAAACTCACTTTTTAGAAAATGAATCATGGACCCAAACGCATCATGCACACATGATGTACAAACACCACGAACACAACCATGCACCAACACCTTGCATCTAACCATGCACCAACGCCTTGATTATTGAAATCACGTCACCCCTAAGGACGACAACAAAACATAAACAAACCCCCAAGGCCACCACACGACCCACCAAAACAACAAAACAACCCCAACAGGACATCAGTCGACTGAACCCCATAATTCTGTCGATTTAAAAGCTACTAGAAAAAGACCGAGAAATCTAAACCTAGGTCAATCAACTAGATTATCAACCCCAGTCGACTGGATCACCCTATTGTTGACCCAGCTGACTGAACCACCAAGTCTAGTCAATTGGACCACGGCAGAAACGAAACCCTAGCTACGGGATCAACTCCCCAACCCCAAAATCGATGCATCCAAACTCTATTTTGATACTCTTGGACATACACAAACCTAAAACCACAAAGAAACACCTAAAGAAACGCCTCAAAACCCGTTTCATCCAATCGAAAGAAACAAAAAATGATTGTGAACCAAATCTCACGTTTTTTAAACATAAACCAATTTTTCATGCATTTTAAAATGGTAAAAGCACATACGATTACACGTAGCACCCTTTTAAGACATGAGAATCTAGAATCTTATCTCGTTAAGTTAAAAACTCAACGCTTCAAAAAATGAACCTCATCGAAATGAGATTTTATCTGGATGAACGCGTAGCCCTCAGTGTAGATAGCAAGGATCTGCTACTCGGTCCCCAAAAGCTAAGCCCCAGGCTCTCTAAAAACTAGAGAGAAGGCAGAGGTTTTGATTTGGTTTCAAAGCTAGAGTGAGAAAATATCTTTTAAAAATATCTAAGGCTAGATATTTGTAGGCCACAAAAATATCCTTTTTTTAAAATTCGCACCACAATACCTAATGGTCCCGGTATCTAACCCCACATGAATATCTTAGCTCGATCATGCATAAAACATATATAAACATGCAATAGCAGAAATGATAAAAAAAAATGTGTTGAAACATTGCAAAAAGGAAAATGGGAGGGTCTCACAAGGCGGACAATCTCAAGGATGTATTTCTGACTCAGGGCCTCTAGTTTCTCGAATGTTCCAATAGGAAAAAAGTGTGCAGTCTTCGTGAGGTGATCTATAATCACCTAGATAGTATCATTTCCTAGAGGTTATCTTGGTTCTATGACGAAATCCAAGTTACATGTTCTCATTTCCACTGCAGTATCTCTAAGGGTTGAAAGATTCCTCCAAGTCTCTGGTGTTTAGCTTTCACTTGTTGGCAGGTAAGGAATTTGGCCATGAAATTAGTTACATCTTGCTTCAATTTGTCCCACCAATATTGTCTCTTCAAGTCTTGGTACAACTTTGTTCTCCTGGGTAAACAGTAAATGGTGACTGGTGAAACTCCTTCAGGACGTACTTTCTAAGTCCATCAACATCTAGCACGAATAGTCGGCCTTAGAAGGTCAGTTGTCCATGTTTGTTAGTAACACGTCCAGGCTTTGATTTATTTGCTATTAAGCGTCTTCAAATGAATTCAGACTAAGGAGATAAAATTTTATAATTACCAAGATATGATCTCACTATTATCTTCCAATAAACAATATTAAAATCTTCATGTAGTATAATGTAAATACCATAATTCTCCAAAACTTTGTGTATATATAAACTCCTAACTATATGATCAAATATTATTAAATCAATATCACGCCATTTCATTTTTTTTTCAGACTCGAATGACGTACCAACAATTCAAAGCGCTTCTTCAATTATCACTATCCAAGAAACATACCCCCAAAAACAACACCCTAAAAGATCATTGTTTTCACCTTATCTTATTGTAAGCCTAACATTACTTATGGTCTGAATTGCTTCATACGGTTCTTCGAATTTGGGTAAGAGCATTTATACAAAGATTGAAATTGGTGATGCTGATGTTAGCATTATTTATGGGACGACTGTTATTGTTAGTTGTTAACCCTCATTCTAACCATTCTTCATGTATCTATGATTCGGCATATGGTAAAATATAATAGATTTAACGAGTACTAGAATTAATTTCAACTATTAACAAGACTTTTAGTTCGAGATTCTCTTTGAGATTCAAATCAGATAACATCCTAAAATAATAAGTTAAAAATATTACACTTAGTAGATAGTAACACATCATAAGTACATATAACAAGTAGATATATACTTAACACAAATAAAACATAGGTCTACCTATTACCCAAGGCCATTAGGCTTTCATAACCTAAGCTCTAATACCATACTATGACGTCTAGATTTTCAAAGACATCTTGAGTTACAAAAGAAAATTTTCTTTAATTAATTTTCAAGAAAATAGATCATAAACATTTTTTAATAACTATACTGATTCGAAAAGATCACTATAAAGGGAACTTAATTCATTCATAAAATAACGTCTTTAAAAGTATTACAACCCAAAAGATCTTTCCAAAAGTTTGGATTAATAACAATATTCTTCCAGGGTTTCCTCCGTAGTTTATGCCCCGGTTGTTAGCCAAGGTTCTACATTGCCCTCCAACACTAGTTCATTTGTATAATCTTCTTCACCTGGCATTAAATGTCGTGAGTTGTGAGGCCCAGATAGGAACAACCAAAAATCCTACTAACCTACCATCGACAAACATAATTCTAGCAACACAAGTAGATAAATAACAATATATAAGCAATTATAATCAGAAAATAAAACTCATAAAAGCTCTACATAAGTTCACAGGGGTTCTTTGCACAAGTTTTCAGAAGTTGATCATTGTTCAAGAAAATAATTTTCTCCGGGTCTCACCAGAGAACCCATCTCATACTCATTGCCGCGTTACCACAACAGGCACTCACATTCATGGTACCACTATGTTCCTATACACTCATGTTCCCATACACATTGTCATCGCCATATCACCCTTCCCGTCTAGTATTAAATGTACTCAATTAAGTGCCATGATGTGCGGTTTACTGTTGTCACCCTCCCCATCCCATACTACTTGTACGTGGTTGAGTGCCGTAAGTTGGGTTGAGACAAGGCACGGCTCAAGATGTACATGGACCCTTGGTCAATCACCACAACATAGTACTCAACATAACACAACCCATGTCAAAACCCAGTTTCTTTCCAAAGGATGTCGTTCGTTTAAAGTTCATAGTTTTGTTTTCTATGCGTGATTATGGTCAACTAAACATGCCTCAGCATAAGATACTTAAACAACCTTAAATATGCTCAACATGCTATAAAAACAAAAGAAGGACTCATTCATGGTAAGTTAAAAATATATCACATGTAAATCACTCACTAAGCATTACCCATCATTACAAACTAAAAACTCAAAATCGAAGAGTTCCATCATAAAATACTTTTAAAATAGTAAACCTCATTAATTTGTTACGAAATTTGATGGTGTGATAGATATAAATGTTAGGCACAAGTTTCATGAATAAAGCTAAGCTGTGGGGAACTCCTATAAGTAGAGGTAAAAATTAGTTGAACATGATTGGTCTAAAAACGACGTTATAGGTTTAAAATGACTTTTAGGAAAATCGGTCAAGTTAAATCACTCAAAATTAATTTTAAATGAAAGATAACTCAAAAATATAACCTAGGATAAAAATTGTGACCTGAGAGTAATTGTTTGAAATTTTCTAAAAAATGAAAAAGTGGACTATTTTTCTGTAACTTTGGCGGAATACCATAAAAACTTTATTTGGGGAACTTAAACACCTTTTTAGGTCCTACCAAAAATCACACTTGCTAAAAATATCTCAAGAAAGCTCATGTAAAAATAGGTTTGGAAAAAGACACTGTTTGATTTCTCTAAAAATTCGGATAAGGGCTTAAAGGTGACTTTTTTTTTAGTTTTTCTTTGGTGAACTTATTTCTTTTCATATTTAACTTAAATTACGGGTCCATACATGCAATAATCACTTGAAAACATAATATTTACAGAGGCTTAACATACTTGTAACGTAATTATTTAAGTCATGGAAGATAAAACAAACAACCAAGCGTAACAACAACCAATTTCGCATATCTGAGACCCTGACCCGTTTTCTTTTTCGGTGTTTCTGGACGCGCATTATGTATTTTAGTTTGAGCATATTTTTATTGCTTTTGATGCATGATCGGACTTAGATATGCATGCGGGGTAGGTTCCCCGGGCAGTGGGGTGTTGCGGCACAAATTTTGAAAAATTTAAAAAAAAGATATTTTGGAGGTCTATAAATGTCTGGAGTTAGATATTTTCATAAAGATATTTTTCAAAACTTCTCCAACAAGCTTCCAGTTTTCTCTCTGCCTTCTCTCTAAGTTCTCTGGGGCCTAGGGCTTAATTTTCGACCATCAGACTACCGATACTTGTTATTGGCATCGTGGTCTACGCGTTCATCTGGTTAGAATTCTATTTTGGCGAAGCTCAATTTTGCACGTGAATTGAGGTATTAAATTTTGAACTCACCGAGGTAGGATTCAATACGTGTTTATTTTATAAGGGTGCTATGTGTAATCGGGTGTATTTCTACTGATTGGATAGTTGTAGATCTGATTTTCTATAAAGGTTAGATTTTGGGTTTAAAACCCATTTTTCGTCGATTTCGTGGATGAAATCAGGTGTCGGGTGTTTCTTTTGAGGGTTTGGTGTTTGGCTTAGCCATGTGTATGCTCAAGGGTGTTGTGTGGGAGTTCAGAGGCTTCGATTCGGGATTTAGAGGTGGAACCCGTAGCTTATAAATGGTTTCTGGCCTGGTTCAGTCGATTGGACCCATGAGTTTAGTCTACTGGATCATTATTCTTGAGGTTCAGTCGACTAGACCTTGAAGGTCAGTCGACTGGACAGTGCTTCTGTGGCATTTTGGCTTTTCTAGTGTGTTTTTCAGTCGACTAGGGGTTAGGTTCTATCGACTGAAGTTCTGGGCTGTTGGTCTTGATGGTTTGGGTTGGGTTTTTGGTGTTCGATTGGCATCCTATGGTATTTAATTGATTAATTTATGAAATTTAGTTGATTCAAATACCTGAGGATTCCTTTTTGGGTTTAGTGATCGAGTGGTGGTTTGGGGGTCGTGTTGTGGCCTCGGGTGTTTCGTCTAGATGCCGTCCTTAGGTTGACGCGCATGGTTAGATTTGAGGAGTTGTGGCATGATTGTGTACGTGTTGGTTATGTTCGGGACGTGTAGGTCCGTAGTTCAGTTTTAAGGTTTGGTTCTGGTGAGAATCGGTCTGAGGGAGGTTCAGGTGTTGACCTACAGATTAGATGTTGGTTGTCCTGGCGTGTGGACGGGTCCCGATTTGTGGATGGATCATTTGGGTATCGAATGGCGGGTGTGTGACATGTGATGTCGTGTCGGGTTTTGTGACAGGTGATGTCATGGTTTGAGGTTATATGGCTATGTGCGCTTATAGCTGGCTTTATGCATTTATAATTGTGGTTTATTTTGCATGGATCATATAAGTGGATTATATATTTTAGTATCGTTACGTGTACCGTAGTTGCAGGCTTTATAACTCAGAGGTTTTATAAGCATGGTTATGTAGAATATGCAGAACGGATGCATATGGTATATGTTGCATGAGTTGCAGGTATTATGTGAGTCGCGTGTGTAGCATGTGATGTGGTTTGTGAAACGTAGTGACATTACGTGGCTTTATGCATCTAAATCCTGATTAGGTTATGCATAGGTATGTTCGGTATTATCCCGTGATGTTCGGTGTTATCCCGTAATATTCAGTCTTATCCTATAATATGCGATTTTATCTCGTGGTGTGCGGTCTTATCCCGCGGTATACGATTTTAGCCCGTGGTTTACAATTTTATCCTGTGGTATAATCTGTGGTCGGCGGTTTCATCCCGTGGCTTATGGTAAGGTATGCGATTTTAGCCCGTGGTTTGGTATGTGATTTTATCCCGTGGTTTGGTCTATGATTTTATCCCATAGTATACGATTTTGTCCCAAGAATGTATATTTATGTACGGATCCTTATCTCAGTGTTAAGACTGTGGTTGTGGCATGTGACGGCTGGTTGTTAAATATGTGGTTGCGGCGTGTAATGGTCGGTTCTATGTATCATGAATTGTATGAATTGCATTGTGGGATGGATAAACCAGTTTTTAAATTATTTTTTTTAGAGTCATGTGAATTGCGGTAAAAAAAATATTTTCCAACTATTTTCAAGGCTCTTGTGAGTGAGTCAAAAACGTAGTTGTATCCTCGCTTTTTCGTTTGCATGTGAAAAACTATTTTCAAGGCTTGAAAGAGAGTCTAAACCTGCATTTTGATTTTTCTAGTATGTTTTGTTTATACTGCATGCCTGTCTAGTTTCTGCTGAGCCTTGGCTCACGGTGTGGAATTTCTTTTCTTCAAGTACCGGTCACGTGGGTTGATCTGGAGGTATTGGAGAGGTGGAAGAGTTATAGTCTTCTTTTTTATTTTTGTATGTATTATGTATGCTTAATACTTGTTTCTCGGCGTCGGAGCCTTGTAATGTATGCCATTTGGCGTTTATATACAATGCATGTATGTTTATTTTGAGAGTGTATTCTCGGATGGGTGTTGTGCTTGATAATTTATGGGTGTTTCACGTGGCCCAGAGTTTGGGGCATGACAACTTAGTATCAGAGCTCTGGGTTCGAATACCTAAGAGCCGTGGGAAGAGGTTGCATCACCGTACGAGGTTGATTGCGTGTGCTTGACTGCATATGTTTAGACGTTTTGAGAACATGATCATGTCAGCATGTTAGCTATGTGAATGATGTGTATTTGTGAACATGGGGATTGAATCTTAGGAATGATAGTTTTACCTTTGGGCATTTGGGTTAACAAACTTGTGAGCCAACTTAGAAGCACGTTTAGCTGGCGTGATTGCTAGCAGGGGATCTGAGTAGGTTATCCAAATTGACGCGTCATTCTTGTTGGTTCTCCACTGTATATGGGATTTTATTTAGCATGAACTTATGTGCTTATGTATTAGCATGCTTATGTTGTTTATGTTGTGTGCTGCATCTTATGTCCTATCTTTTTCATATAGACGCGATGTCTGCAAGACGAGGGCTAGGCCGTGGCCGTGGTGTTGGCCAATGGGATATTCCTATCCCTGATGCTGTGGATGTAAATGCTCCTCTCGGATCGATGGACGCGACGGAGTTATTGCGTGTGCTGATGGGTTCTATCCAGTAGTTGGTTAGAGGTGAGATTGTTAGAGAGAGAGGGGGTGCCTGACGCGAGAGCTACAATAGCTATGCGGGAGTTCAGGCATATGGATCCACCTACCTTTGTGGGAGATCCTGATCCTATTGTGGCGATAGAGTGGCTCGAGTTGGTGACTCGAATCCTGGTCACATTGCAGATCGTGAAAGATGAGTTACGGGTTTCATTTGCATCCTTTCAACTGAGGGGTGCTGCTCATGCGTGGTGGAAGTATGCCAGGACCATTACGGGAGTCACCTAGGCAGCTTTTATAGGAGTGTTTCTGGAGAAATACTTCCTGGCGTCGAAGAGGGACTTGTACAGGGAGGAGTTCTACACTCTTACCCAGGGGACCATGGATGTTGTGCAGTATGAGGCCAAGTTTACATGTTTATCCCAGTTTGCACCGGAGTTGGTGAGTACGAACGAGCTGCGATCAATGAGGTTTGAGTGGGGCTTGAGACCGACAATCAGGGAGCGTGTGGTCGTGATGGGACTTCGGGTGTTCACAAAGCTGGTGAAGGCAGCAGCGAGGGTGGAGAACACTATGATTGAGATTCGAGCTTCTAGGGAAGCCAAGGCACCTCAGAGTGGGATAGAGGCGTAGACAGGTGGGCGTTCCAGCAAGAGGCAGAGGTCCACTAGTCTTAGCCTTCATCCATCTGGACCACAGCAGTTCTCTACACCAGTAGCATTAGTGGCTTTGTCGGGGAGGCCAGAGCAGAGGGATGTCAGATGTTATCGATGTGGAGAGCTGGGGCATCGTGTTCCAGATTGCCCGCTGTGATTTTGGAATTTGGGGGTTAAAAATGAGAGAATTCAAAAATGTTTTGAAAAGTATTTTAAACACCTTTAAAATTAAATTTTGAAAATCCATTTTGTTGAAAATAGAGTCGCCACTTAGTTTTTGAGAAAAACTAAGAAAAATAAAATTGCTACTGATCTTGAAAATATTTACCAGAGAAAAAGGATTCGGGGGGCTAAGGTTCGAATCGGGGAAGATGTTAGGCACCCCGTTCGCCCAACTGTAAAGTTGGCCTCTACTAATCATCATTGGTTCTTTAATATGATTTCTCAAATGTATGCAAATAAAAAAAATAGGGGTGAAGAGAGAACATTCAAAAGCAGGTATAGAAAATACATAAAATATGTACATAACACTTTAAAATAAATAAGTGTAAAAAAAATCCTAAATCCTATAACATGCAATTTTTATCTAAAAGATACATGAAGTATACCCACATGCAATATTGTCAAAAATGACTTAAACTATCATAATATGCAAAATAATAAAATATG
>JAOTRH010033094.1:0-20865 GCA_034768845.1 Heliamphora exappendiculata
CCTATAAATAGGCCATATATTGTACAGTTTTAATACACAGAAAATATACAGTTATTTTACTCTTCTCAATTTCTTCAGTTTCAATTCATCTCAATAGGAGCAACCAGAAAAATAAAAAATTTAGATCAAAATTTTGAAAAAAAAATTCCAAATACACACTTTTCATCAGGAATTAGGCCCAAGTACGAGCACTTTGTTGAAAATAAACATCATAATCTGAAAGTAGTGAATCAATATTGTTCCTCATTTATAGCAGTCTTGTTTCACTTTTTTGTTTGGTGGAGATCCAATTACTAGACTCGAACTTGCACTATAGTGTTGAAAACAAACAAAACCGTGCAATGTATATATAAACAATAACATTATGTTGACAAATTAGTTTACCAAATTAATCTACTAAATGATATGGCAGAATTACAACCAATAAGCATAAGTAAAATTTACGTAGAATCAATTACATTAATATTTTGTAATAGTATTACATAATTGATAAATAAATTTGATCAACATAGTATTTTATATATATATTGTAGAGGTAAAAAATAAATTAAAATATTAAATCTAACCAAACACTCTCTAACCATGGGTAAAAGGTGATAAGACGTGACATAAATGTCAAACCCCCATTCTCTCTCTATAAAATCCCTCAAAGACAAGCAAATGAATGTTTTAACTCCTATTTGAATGTATCATTTTCTCTCTCTAGATTCAATTGGTAGTGCTTATTATTGTTAAAACTTGTAACTTATAGTAAAAATTGTAAGTATTTGATAAAAATTATAATTTATAATTGAAATAAAAGAAAAAATAGTTATAATTTATAGCAAAAATTATAAATATTTAAAATAAATTATAACTTATAAATAAAATTAGTAATAAAAAATTAAAAACTATAACAGAAAATTTTACAAAACACCCTCTTTTTGTTTTAAAACATTAATACGTGTGGCATATGAGCCCTATATTTAAGGCATGGTGAATTGATCATAATGCACAGTGAGCAGTGAAGCTTAAATATCACCTACAATTTGCAGGACCAGAGCCAGTCCCGGTCTAAGCCCAGCAAAGTCATGGTTTTAAGTCTCAAATTTTTGATAAATTTCTAAGGCTCCAAAATATATATATATATCAAAAATTATTAAAAATTTGGGGCTTCAAATATATATATTCTTTGCATATAACCAACACAATTAACAAACAAAAAGTTTAATATTATTTTTTCTCTTAAACCTAATTAAAAAATAAGGGTCCATTAAGCACCAACGAGAATAAGAGTCCAATCTGACAATTCCTAACTAATTCAGTATTTTTAATTTTATAATTTCATTCAGTCGAAAAATAGAAGTGTAGAACAAATCGTAGAGTAATTCTCATTCAATCGCACTGCGGCTCTTGGTTGTCGCTGCTCTCTAGTCGTCGTTGCTCTCGGTCATTGCCGCTCGCCACCGCTTGCTAGTAGCTGTTCTGCTCGCCGGCGCTTGTTGCTATATACTCGCTAGCCGCTCGTCAATCACTCAGGTGTGTGCATCTAGACTTAACTCTTCAAAAATTTTCGACATTCTCGTACCTGATTTCTAACTATGACTAGCCATTAAGAACAAATGTCTCTTGTTATATGATGTGTTGATGTTTTCAGTATAATTATTTTTTAAGTTGATTTTATTATTTATTTTTTAATTTGGACAAATTTTTAAGAGATTCTATTTTAGAAGTTCGCTTTAAACTCTCTAAAACTTAGGTTCGGCCATGAATTTGGGGTCAAAAGAAAAAATTTGAATTTAAAAAAAATGGGTTTATAAGTTTAATTAGGTGGGGGGGCATTATTTGCTTGCATTCAAAGTGAAAATTAGGAGAGTGAGATGGAGAAGAGTTAGGGAAGGAGATAAGGAGTCCTAGTTTAATGTGGGGTATTTGGGTTAGGTGACATGCAGTTTTCAAGACATTTATGGAACCTCACACAGTGACTAGGCACCATAAGATGGGTGTGTCCTTTTTAGGTTGCATTTCTGGCATTATGAGTGGCCTCTGCTTCAGAGAAAGGACCAGGACCACTGGCTGGCCTTTTGGTTGTCTTTTTAGCTTTTTTTGTACATATGGATAGAAAGTATCAATGAAAGTTTGTAGCAAGGGTTGAGGAGTGAGCTGGTTGCTAATCGCTAGAGTATGTTAGAAATGCTTAAAATTTTTAAATTTTTAGATGTTTAGTGTATGTTTGGGATGTCTGAAAAGTTTAATTTTTAAAAGTTTTAGTTTTTTTTTAAAAAGAGATAAAAATTAGATTGTTTAGGATAATTTTTTGTAATTATTTTTTTACTTTTTATTGAAATATCTAAAATATTCTTATTTTTATCTTTTAAGTTATAGTATTTAGAAAATTGATACGACTTTTTTATTTTTGTGAGTATGATTGACTTTTGTAAGTAATGCATTATAGTAATTTTATTTTAAAAAATTAAGGTATTTAAGATATATATTGACTTTTTTTCTTAGATTAATTAAGATATAAAAAAAAGTTAATTTGCTTTTTTATAAAACCAAACAAGATAACTTAAAAGCCGGATTTTTGTAAAAAAAAAAAAAAGACTTAAAAGCTATCTCAAACGCTCTTTTTCTTAAAAGAAAAAAGAGAGAAAAAATTGAATTGCTTGGAATGCTTAAAATACTTGACTTTTCATATTGTTTCCGGTATATTTTTGTTTTTTATCTTTTTAATAAAATATCAAATATGCATTCTTTTTTTTACTTTTAAGTGATAAGTGTTTAGGACAACTTTTTAATTTTTTTTTACTTTTGAGGATAGAGTTAATTTTATTATTAAAAGTGTTATTATAATTTTATTTAACAAAAAATTAAAATATTTGGAATATAAGTAGGTTTTTTCTTATATAAAAAGGAGAAAAAAGGGTTAGGTTATGTCGACTGGCCACGTGATGAACAAATTACAATTTATTTACAGGTTATTTATTAGCGGTTTAATTATTTGACTTATATAACATCGTTGGTTTAATAATTATTCTATTAATTTTATTTTTTTTAATTTTGGAATTATCAATCAGTAGCATAATACATCACATATAAAAAATACTACTAGACTTGAATTAACCAACTTATTGTGTATGAGTAAAGTCAATTACAGATCTTTAAGTATCATTTTTTATCTTATTTAAATATTCTTAATTGTTTAATTATTTTGATTTTTCGAGAAAAAAAGGCATATAAAGAACTATTCTAAATGCAAGATTAGTTTAAACCCTAAGAATAGACTATGCAGGCGATACATAATGTATTAGTTTTAAGTCAAATTTCTCATACATGTAATTATGGCTCTGATTGGAAATTTTAATTTTTTGACTTTTTAATTAAAAATATTAAAAAGTTTAGATTGTTCATTTGGTAAAAAAGTTAAAAAGTTAAAAAATTCAATCAAAATATAAACTCTCAAAATATTCTATTTAAACTCATATCACTTATAAAATATAATAATATTTTTTATTCATAACTTATTTATTACTACTACTAACTATATATTATTGTTAATATCGAGTATATAAAAAGGTAAAATTGTCCACCTTGAACAAAAAGTAAGAAAAATTAAATTTTTATCTAAATAATCAATTTTTAAAAAGTTAATTTAAAAGTTAAGTTACCAAATAATCTATTTTAAATTTAATTTAATTTCTTAATTAAAAATACAAAAAAGTAAAAAAAAACTAATTTTTAAACTAATTTTCAATCGGGCCTATATTTGTCTCATCCAACTACTTTATCAAAGGATAGTACTCCAAATATATAGTTGTATGAATTTTTTTTTTTTAATAAAAAATGCTCAAGTTTCTTCTTACAATTTATTTTATTCTAAAATTTTGAGGGCTTCCCCAATTGATTCAGTTTCTATTTGCATTGTACCGTTACAGTTTGCTTCTTTTTAATCTTTCCATTCTAAATAAAAATACTAATTTTTATAATATTCTATTAAGTTTCACTCATTTCTAAAAGACATGCAATAAGACTCGTGCTTCATAATTTATTTAATATTAGTATCAATTATATATAATTATTAATTCTTAGAATACTCTATTTAAGCTCTCATCTTATTCTAAAAGATAATACAACCCTGGTTGATAATTTATTTTTTTACTAATACCAACTATATATAATTATTATATAATCAACTACATGGAAGGACAATATTATTTAATTTTAAAAAAAAAAAAAACTAACTTTTTATCCAATCAACTAACTTAAAAAAAAACTAGCGTAAAATTTAATTTACTAAATAACTTACTTTAAAATTAATTTAGTTTTTTAACTAAAAGTACAAAAAAAAATAACTTTTAAACTAATTATCAATCATACTCTTAATTTCAAAATTGCATGTAGTATTGCTACTTAGCTTATGTTTGAACTGAGTTTTATTTTTAAAATTTTTTTTGGTTAAAATCCTCTTAAAATGTCTATTTGTTTTGCTTTTTATTATAATCAATTAATTTTTTTCACATATTTATATATATATATATATATTAAATAATTAAAAAAGAACCAGAAAAACTTGAAAAAAAACTAAGCAAAACACAAGCTAAACTAACGTTGTCACCCATTATCCAATATCCAAATGTGGTCAGTCCACATAATCTCTGATTCTTGTTTTTCTTTTTCTTTTTTCTTCAATTAGTGAAGATGATTGTACAATCCATAACATTTAAAATGATCAAAGGATGATTGTTGGTCACACTTCTGAGGTTGGATTTTGATGTTGGTGGGGGCCCTGCTGCTCATTCTGACAAAGAAGATAACCTGTTTAAACAAAAAAAATTGATTTGTCAACTACCCCAAATGAGAGACCTCAACTGCTTAGAGCCATCATGATACATACACCTTTCTTTACATCATGTTAGGGTTTGGTATAACCCACCTCTGCTCCACAAATTCAAGTGTAAGTAAAATAAAAGGAAAAATATATATATACTATAATTGGCAATGCTTGATGAGATGTTTGTTCTATTAACAATTAGTAATTTGATTTTAAGTTGGGCCTCTTTTTAAGGTTACTTTAAACTAAGTAAGTAAAAATTTTATTTGGTAAATTTTAAGAGCTCGACTTTTAAGCTAAAATGTTAAAGTAATAAGTTAAAAAGCTTTTAAGTCAAAAAATTAAAAAAAAGTTTACAATTTTTTTTTACATAATTTTATATTTAATATAAAATTTGATCTCGATGAGTATGTTTCAAAAATATATTTTTTTATTAAAAAGGGATGAGTATGATAAAAGTTATAGTATTTTTAAAAATATATATAAATATTTTAGATTAATAAGTAAAAAGACAACAAAATTAAAAAGCAAAAAGCAAAAAGGTAAAAAAAAAATGAAGTTACCGATTGACAAGAAGATGACTTTTTAGATTTTAAGTCAAAAAATTTTAAATTTCGCTTTAAGTTGAGAGACAGGCAAACTTTAAGTTGAGAGATAAACAGAGATGTAATGCGAAGCTAACTTGATAAGTACGGTACATTGAGTCCATGTCAGTGTATTTAATTATTACTTTATATTTTGTTTTTTTTTTTTTTTTTTACGAACTTATTATCTTAGCTTTATATGTTATAATATAGAAGAATTTTGGTACATAACTCTGATTATTGTTCCTTCATAATATTAGAACACCTGTAATAATCCTAAACCTAACTTTAGCTACTTAGATCAACCATATAAATCTTGTATATTCGTGTATGTATTTATAATTGGTTGTTTATTTTTTTGCACTTATTTTTCCTTTATCACTCCACAATTTTGTAATCCTTTCTCATTATTCAAAGTCTCTCTCATTAGTTATTGAAAATATACATGTCTCAAATGTCAACTAGTTTAAAAATTAATTCATTATTTTTTTACCTTTTTAATCAAAGCACTAAATTTGATTCATTTTGTGCACTACATTTTATTGCATAAAATAGACAATGTTAACTTAGTAACTCATTTTAAACGAAAATTGTTCATTTTGTATAATATCATTTGTTTATATATTTATTAATATCTAATCAAATTAAATTTTTTTATAAATAATTTATTATACAAAATCTACCGGATGAACGATTCGAATGAATCCATCCAAAACTCAAATAAAAACTTAACGTTCATTATTGTAAACTGTCTTTGCCTGCAAGATTTTTTCTCACTCTGCTACTTCATTTCACATTCCAAAACGTTCAAACCCGCTGTTGTCAAGAGTCACCATCGTTGTTTTGAATAATTTTGGAGAACCCCAAGGCGTATTCAGAGAGAAGGTAGCTAGCTCGTAGTATTCAATTTTGCCTTATTTTCCACCTTTATTTTTTTCAAGAAATGCACATTATGGCTGATCTCAAATCTGGATAGCAGTGTACTCCACTTGTTTGTAGAAATGCCAATACGAGCAATTGCCTTTTTTAATGATTGCTTGCGAAGGAGACGTTAACCTTGGTTGGTAAAACCTGTTGTAATGGAAGCAGCAGAGGCGATTGCCAGCAAATTCAGTACACCATATTAGTAGCACAAGAAGATGCACATCTTTGGGACTGATCCTAACGTAGGGAAAAAATATATATATTCATCCTAATGTATCATTGTAATAACAATTTATTTCTTTTGATTTAATAGAAATAATTCAGTATGTTATTGTAGCTGTGTGATCATTCTATGTATTAGATATGACTTGGCATTGAGCCGCGTTGTTGTCGACCTTCCCACCAGAAATGCCTCTGTAGTTGTACTCTTGTAATCGGCGTTTTGAGGTAGGAGGAGGCAAGTAAATGAAGGGAGGCATTATGGGGCGACCAAAAGAAGCAAAGCTTCATAGTCTCGACAAGTCGCTTATAGAACCATTGATTATATGTTTGGAATAATTATGATCTGCTGCTTAATGTGTAGTTTTTGCAGGATGTGAAGTTTCTGTAGCAAGGGGTTGTCTTCACAAGGTGCTATAGAAAAATGCAGTAGTTCTTGACCTGTTCTCATTTGCACAAAAAAAAAAAAAAGGCTCTCTAGAAAATGTGATTGCCACTTATATTTTTAACATTTGTGCTCGGAAAATGGTACTCACAAGAATGTTCTTCATTTGGGAAACCTTGGAGGGATTGAACAATTAACATTGTAAACACTGGGACTCAAGCTTATCCAAAAATAGGAAAAGAAGAAAGTCTAATCACCTAGTATGTTTCTCTTACGTTCATCAATTTTTCAAATTTTAATGGAGAAAAGCAATGTGCATGTGTGTGTGTGTTCCTTTTTTCTTTTTAAATGGATGTGATACATTCTGCATTCATTAGGTTTTAACCTTTCTTGGTCCAAGTTCTTCAAATTTTAATGGAGAAAATCTAAGTGCCTGTGTTCGCTTTTATTTTTTTCCTTCAAATGGACGTGATACATTGTGTATATGATTTAGAGTTTTGCTACGAACATAGATATAAAATACATAATGTTGGCCAGAGTGATTCTTGGCACACTTAGTGGAGAAAAAAAGAGGAGGAAAAAAAAAAACTTTAACAGTTGCTACAATGTGCTTCTAGAAACCAACAATAACTTCAACATCCACTTAGTGTTCAAAAAAGAATCTCTTTCTATGATCTATATTGAAAAAAGGTGTGGTATAGTTTTTTAGATGTGTGCTTAAGCCTTTTGCTGCAATGTGCTTGTACAAACATATTTGTTCTTGTAGATACCTGATGATTTGTTTCTCTCAGCTTTCGGTCCATACAAAGGCTTTAGCTATCCAAGATCCTTCTGCACTGAAGCATGTTGGGCAGAGTGATTCTTGTGTAATGGCAAGGGATGATGTGAGAAATGGAGCAATTGTCAAGCAAAAATAGTTGTATGCAATTCTAACGTTGTTACTGATTATTCAAAACTTGCGGGGTTTTGTTGTAATATTACTAGTCTTTGGGCACGTGCGATGCACGTGCAACTTTTTTATTATAATTTAATTTTTCTTGGTATTTTAAAAAATAAAAATAAATAAAAATTGATATGTTTTATATTTTATATTGGAAGCTATGTTATAGTGGAAAGTTATCATGAAGTGAGAAGTTATGAGTAGTTATTTTTTAAAATTACACATTTATCATTCATTGATTAAAACAAATGTCATTTATACCCTCAACTAATTGAGAAAAAAGTCATATCACTTGGCTTCCCCATTTTTTGCCCATACCCCTAGTGATTCTTTATTATAATAGTATAAATGATGAATGGATCTCTTGTGTTTTACTTCTTAATTTGGTTACAACAAAGATGGAGTTCATCCCACAGTTTTTTTTTTAAGTAGTTGATATCTATTAACATGAAAGTGGTCACCTAGAGTAATTTTGTTGCTTTAATCTCTTCAGAAGCTCCCGGATGATCTACATATGTTTGGCCTACAAATAGATGACCGTGAAAACAATATCAAAGTTTTGAAATCTCAGAAAAACAGCTTGGACGATTTTATCCTTGATATGCAAGGTTTGTTGTTTCCTAATTTTCAGTTCAAGTCACTATCCATGTAAAATTTACTGTCTTGGTGATTTCCCATAAGTCGAAAAATCAAAGAACTATAAACAATAGGCACCCTGCTGACTAAGTGGATATCATGGATGGCTATTTAGCCCATGATTATTTTATGCAAAAATATTCAGCTTTAAGCTGTAGTGACTGGCATATCTAAAAAGTCCACCGACTTTTTTTCACTTTTTTTTCAAGAAAAAAACCTATACGCATTCCAAACTCTCCAACTTTTTTTGAGTAAAATGACTATAATATTCTCAATTAAAAAAGTCAAATTTACTCTTAAAAAAAAACTATGCCAATATCACAAACGCTATTGCTTAAAAACATAAAGTAATGATATTTTAGACATTTCAACAAAAGAAAAAAGAAAAAACTACCCTAAACAATTTAACTTTTTTTTTTTCTTTTTAAAAAAAAAAAGCTAAATCTCTTAAAAGTGAAACTTTTAGACATTTCAAACATGGACTAATTAGTTTATTAAACTAGGTCGCAGTCGTGGTTTAGAAGAAATTAGCTTGATTGGTATATGTTGTGATCCAAAAAAAGAAGGTGCAAGATCAAGTGCCAATTAGGATATGGCCATATGGGTGCTTGTCATGCTTTATTTAGTTTGTTTTTTTGTTTGTTTGTTTGGTTGGTTGGTTTTGTTTTTTGAGGTGGGGTGGTACATGTTTTTTAAAGGTATTGTGCCATATGCCCTTAGGTAGAGGCTACAAGGCACCCTTCTTGAGTGTGATTGCATCGATTGCTGTCCATCAACAATGAATTCTACTTAGCCCAACTCATTAAGTCTAATTGCATCAATCATCTTCCTACCTCCTTGTTTGCACCAAAGATCAACTTCCTCCTCTCTGATTAGCCATTGGGGAATTAAGTTGTGAAGTTGATAATGATCTGCGTGCAAAGTTTATTTCTAGCATCCAAGGGTTTTATATTTAAGCTTAGGTCACAAAACTTTGCAAATGAAATTGCTTTTGAGTATGAAGAAGTCTAAGATCTTGATGCTTTTGTGATCATATATGATTTGCTTTTAACACTCTTATATTTCTTTTTTCCTGATAAATATTATCTCAATTGTCTTGGAAAATAGAATTCTTCAAGTGCGCCAATGATCGAAAATGAGGATCATAGCTATATGGCAAGTGAGGAGGAGACAATAGAACATATAATAGGGCATGAGAAATCTGCGGCTGGCATTTTGTGCCTTTGAAAACCTCAGTCAGGTAGTTAGGCTTCTCATATTCGGTTGACGAAGGATGTGCTGGATATAAGGGTATTGTTGCTTCACTTGGGAAAGTAGACGACTACAACCTCGGCAGATTGGATTGAACCAATAGTCTTGGTGTTTTACTGTTTTCCATCGTTTACTGTGAAATTGTATTAGGGTCATTACCCTCTGATTTTGTTGTGTTTGATCATTTTTCAGCCATCTTGATAGAGATATGGTAATAAATTAATTGTTCCCCCCACTGAGTTACTCGAAAACGCTAACACCCTAGCGATTTACATTTTTGAACATACATTGCAAAACATGGCATGATACACCTTCGTTCCAAAACGGTTTTACATTTTTGAACAATACATTGCAAAACATGGCATGATACACCTTCGTTCCAAAACGGTGAATTTAACATTCAAAAGCAATTCTCCAAATTTTTTGTATTTATTTCCTTAATATTTTACGTATAAAAAAAACTCAATAAACTAAAATCTAGAGAAAGTGAAGTTTTGACAAGACAATATATAAAAAAATACTAGTTATAACGCCTCTTAAAATTATAGTTTAACCAAAGAGTTTAAAAAAATAATACTATACTTTATGAGATGCATATCTTTAGAAATAAGTATATTCTAATAATGTAATTAATAGAAACCTACTTTTATTATATTACAATTTAGGGCATATAGTATACCACGTTTTTGTACCCATTCATCATATCAAAACAATCCGTACTCCAGGTACATAGGTTCCACACAAATGACATATAGGGCTACTGATTAAATAGCTGTCTTCTCGAATAGTGATCTGTATAGCATATGCTTTTTGGATTTGTGGATGAACTTCATGTAGCATGTTAGATAAGTTGTATCCTGCGGTAATATGCTTGACATGTTATTTTTTCTAAACTTTGGAGCCAGGCTTCCCCACTAGTAGTTGGGCATGGACACTATGTTGGCAATTGTCTGCAGGACCTATGATGGTGTTAAAGCTATTGAAACATACAAAAAAGACGGTTTTGCAAGTAAGGCCATGTTTGATTGATCGGATTAATAATGAGGAGATATATAATATCTCTTAATAAGTAGTCTAATAGGATTAGTGATGAATGAATTATTAATACCATATTTTTTTAAGCATTTTATATTTCACATTTTGTTGGATTAATTATCCAATGAATGCATAATCTTCACGCCACTTGAATTCAAATAAGAAAAATCTAATCTCATGAAATATATAATCCAATTCTATATCTAATCCGGTCAATCAAGCATGTCCTTAAAGTTTCAGCCTTCATGGGATTGGAACTTCTACAGGGAAGCGTTTAGATGGCTGGTTTCTTGTCATTTGTCTTGAAAACCTAAGGTACTGGTCCATGAACCATCTCAGTTTGTGCAGTCTGGAGTTCTAACATGTGGATATTCTAAAACATTTCACTTTGTCATCAGACCCTATGGTGGTGAGCTTGTTGAAGATGATCCTCAGAGGAGGCTTGATCTCTTGAATCGTGGCTAATCTCGAACTGGCTTTCTTTTGTTTGCTGTGTACATTGATCAATAGATAATGCCAACTTGTTTTGTCTTGCCTTCAAATGGACAGAACAAGGGCAAACATGTTAGTGCCACTTTCTTGTATAAGATTGATTCTTTTATTCTTTCATCATTCGAATTATTCGGGTCTTGCATTCTTTCTCAGCCACTCACCAGCAAGAACTTGAATAACTTTTTCAAATTTGAATTTAAGGGTGATATAAAATAAGTCTAAGGGATGGACCGCTATCTTCAGATGGTAGAATGGTAAAGATCACTGGCGTGTTTTCTTTCCGTAATCGGTAAGATTATCAACTTGACAAAGGAATTCTTGTGCTTGTTGTAGCTGAAATTATAAAATTATAGATTATAATTAAAAATGTAATTATGACTATAAGCAAAAGTTGCAAATGTAGATTAATGTTGTAAACTTATAACGTAAAATAATAGAATTTGTGTTTGTTGATTTAAAATCAAAAGCTATAAGTACACTTGTTCGAAAAAATTTAATTTTTTTGCCGAACTACAAGTTAAACGCAATAATTTAAGCAGTAACAAACATGAAACACCCCCAATATTTCTTTGAATTATGTATTATAATGAGTTTCCTCTTATAATCTCCTTTTTGAAATTTTACCATTTATTGTAATTCTTAAGAAATATCTATGGTTCACTTCTAATGCAAGGATCTTTGAAATTAAGATCCCTTTATGGCATTTCTAGCAGTTTCTGTCAGAGAAATTTACTTTGAACATTTTTTCCTTGCCTCATTTGCTCGTATACTGGGCTAGATATCTATTTTCTTTGTACTGTCATCAAATCAAGTTTGTATGCCCTTACTTCTTATTGTGATTCAAATTATGACTATAATTTTTGATTTTTTGTTGTTGTTGATATGTTGTGTTGTTCCTGTTGAATCTATATGTTATAAGGGAGGACATAGATGTAAAATTCTCCTGAGAACTACTTGGAATCTGAAAAGCGGATAAAAGAGATAAAATGTGAAAAAGTTGGTGCTTGGCAAAACACCCTTATTACTGGAAAAAAATGGCAAGGGTTCGATAAATATGATAGTTTGTAGATTAAATAAAAAAAATACTTATAACAAAAATTATGATCGTTTGAAAAATATTATAATTTATTACTAAAATTAATAATAAAAAACTAAATATTAGCTCGAAAAGCTTTGCCAAACACCCCATTTGCAGAGAGAACAAGCATTATTAAACAATGCAAAGCTTAATTTTGAAATAAAGAAACTAGTGTTTGCCAAGTTTATTCCACAAAGTTAATCATCACGTGCAACTCACGTAATGCCTTGCACGTATTTTAAAAAGTTGACAAATTCCTTACACAAAGTTGATCATCATATGCAATTCACGTAATGTCTTGCACGTATCTTAAGATGTCAAGTTTCTTGCACAAAATTAATCATCATATGCAACTCGCGTAATGCCTTGCACGCATCTTAAGAGGGGTCTTTAAGAAAATCGATAGAACTGGTAAATTAGTTTAAATGGATCTAAATTGTATTGTTTGGTTTGATTTTTTTATTGAGGGTTTGATTTCGATTCTTAATTATTGAAAACTACTCATTATAGTGTGGTTCTTAGATTAAGCTTATGAGAACCATATTGAAACTAGACCGAGCCATTCCTTAATTTGTTATATTCATTATTCATGTTATATTATGTAATGTATATATATATATAGAAAAAAAATTTAAAATATTAGCTATTTTTTTGTTATCTCTTCTCTTTTTCTTTGTTTTTCTCTTTTATAATTTAATACTTTCTTTTCTTTTCACAACATTGTGATATTATATAATTTCTAATCTATTTATAATCCATTGGAAAACTAATAAAATTACAACGGGATAAAATAAAATTCCTAATTTATAGATATGAAAATATTTTTAAAATCTTATAAACAAGTGATAAAATAAAATATAAATTAAAACAATATAAGAAAGACCAGAGAAAAAATCAATAAAAAATAAAATAAATGTCTAAGTTTATTAACATTAAGTATGCAATAAATATTAAGTCTTAAAATTGCGGTTCCAAACTTAGAAGTGAACTGTTCTTTATTGATTTAAGTTTGGTTAGACTTTATATATTTATATTTGGCTATTGAATTCTTAGAATCTTTCAAAATTATTTGATTTTTGAGTTAGTTCATAACGAACCAAATCAAATGTAAACATCCCTACATCTTGTTTGGGAAAATAATGGGAAACGAATCAAATACTTGGAGTGATAAAATAATTATTCCTTTTTTGTATGTGATTACATTAGATCAACTAAAACAATATAAATAAACAATAATCAAAAAAATGTGAGACAATAATTTTTATTTGGAAAATCCCTAAAAAAATCATCTTACCAAAATTTAATTCTAAATCTTTACTATGTCAAATAATGAGTTTCTACCAATTTACTTTCTAAGCATATTTAGATAATAAAAACATTGAAAATAATGTTTCTTAGCCATCACGAATATTTTAATATCTTTATCCAAAGGTAGATTTTAACTCAATAACTCAAATAAAAGTTTAGATCTTACCGATCAACGATCGACACCGATGAATAATTAAAAAAAAATTCACTTCTGAAATTTTAACAAGATCGAACTTTGTTTACCATCAATCTATACACAAAAAAGGGTTAAACTTCAAAAACAAAAGAAAAAAACTTCTCATACGCTCAGCTTTCACGCACAGTTTTTTGCTCAAAACACAATCTGAAGAGACTTCAATCGTTCTCCAATTCAATGCCACCAAATACAGATAAGGGATCTATATATATAGCCCCTAAAAAGGGAATTACCAAAACAATAGGATTTTCAACTTTCCCAAGCTTCTTTCACCGCGTCAAATTAAGTCTAGAGGTGACAATTTCTCCCGTCCCGTCCTAATCCTACCTTGTTCTCGTTTAGTTTTGTAGGATTTTTTCTGCCTCTGATAACAAACTGGGTGGTGACGGTATTTGTTCTCCCCGCCTCATTTTTTCCCGTCTCGCCCCCCGATTATATAAAATAAATATTTTTTAAATATTAATATATCTATAAAATATATATTTTACAAATATAATAAGCCTAAAATATTAAAATATTATATTTATTTCTAATTTTTTATTTATTTATTATATTTTGTATATTTAGTTATATTAATTCATCAACTATTATTTTTTTATTTATTATATTATTTATAATTTTTATTGATATTACTCTTTTAAATCTTAAAAATTATACCTAAAATATTTTCGTTTCCCGCTATTTTCCCGATATTTTCTCCCATCCCATTCCGATCAAATAGGGGATGGGAATGAGAGAACCAATTCCCTGCTCCGCCCCACCCGATTACTATTTCTAAATAAGTCCCTTTTTTCATTCTTTTATTTATTTATTTATTGAATTCTAAGCATGGTTAAGTAGATCTCAGCTCTAAAGTTTAGTTTTTGATTGCTCTAAATGTTTATACTCATGCTCATAATAGATTGTTACCTTCAGTAATTCTTTTGGAGTTTAGTTTAGTCTTAACTGAGTTAAAATTTCTACCATCACTGAATCACTTTATGAATAAATCACTACCTTTGATTAGTTTCTCAAAGTCTTTCTTATCTAGCAAAAAATTAACTATGAATGGATTTTCATCTAAGTATCTAACCAAGTAAGTTGCATCAAATCATGATTATTTGATTGTTCAAATCTCATTCTACCAAAAGCATCCATGACTTTATAGAAAAGGTTAGCCTGTTAGGGTAGGGGGAGGCCTGCAAATATAAGTTTGGAAAATGAAATGATTATTACTCCTTTTTTGTACAAATTTATTTATTTTTAATCTTATTTCACGCGATATTATAAAATTGTTGTTTAACCTCGTACATTTTTTTATAAAAATTATGAATAAGTTTATAAATTGACAAGTTAAAATACAAAAATATATTTCCTTTTATTAAAGAAAAAAAGTGATTGAGAATTATTGTTTTATAGTGTATAAAGTAAATGGGACGGTGAAGTAAAAGGGTTTTACGGATGGCAAAGGAGAAGTTGACACATCAATTTGGATTTAACTCAAGTGGTCCACTTGTCCTCCAAGTAAAAGTCTCACGGATGGCAGACGAGAAGTTGATACATCAATTTTGGGTTTTAATTTAGTGGTCCACTTATATTATGTTCCTGTAATTTAGTTTTAAGTTTTTGTTTAATTTTTTTTTTAAAATTAGTTTTTTTGCAAAAAAAAAAAAATTTTAAGCCATACTGTTTGAATTTTTTTTAAAAACAAACTTTTTTTTTTATCTCTTAATTTAAAAATAAATAAAAATTTTACACATCTCAAATAATCTAACTTATTTGAACTAAAATTACTATAATACTATCAGTTAAAAAAGTTAACCCTCCTCGCAAAACTAAAAAAAGTTGTGCAAATAATCTAAATACTACAATTTTAAAACAAAAAACATAGGTATATTAGATATTTTAATAAAAAATTAAAAAATAAAACTACTAGAAAAAATTCTCCCAAATACCACAATTTTTTTGTTCTTTTTTTCCCTAAAACAGTTAAATATTTTAAAAGTCAAATTTTTTAGACATTTCAAACATGTCCTAAGTCATATTTTTTTTTAAATTACTTTTAACTTAAATAAGTAAAAAAATTGCATGTTGAATTTTACCAATAGCTTAAAGGCAAAGGGCTTTAAACCAAAAAAAATTTTATGAAATTTTTTTATTTATTAATAATTTTATATTCATTATAAATCTTATTTTATATAAATATAATTTTTATAAAAACACATATCTATAATAAAAGTTACGATAATTTTAAAATATATATATATATATAAGTGTTTTTGGTAATAATTTAGATATAAAAAGACAAAAAATCAAGGAACAAAAAGGCAAAACAGTTAAAAATCAATGATTGTCAAACAAAAGTTTTTGCTTTTTAGAACTTTAAACTATGCTTATATTTGGACTAAAAAGTCTTATAATTTTTTTTAAAGTTTATTTTGTCTTTTATGAATTTTTTTTATATTTTGATTTAAATTTTTTATTTTTATATTTTTTTTTGTGGTGAGAGACTTTTAGAAAGTATGTCGGTTGTGGTTAATTTTGAAAAAAAAATCACTAAAAACAAAAAGACAAAAAATTTTTTTTTTAAAACTTGTTAAGTTAGTTTTTTTTTTTTATCTTATATGAATTTGTTTAGGTTCTGATAAAAAAAATATTTTACTTTTTGGTTTCTAAAAAGTATACTCATTTGTATTTGAATTAAAAAAAATTTTATAATTTTTTTCATTTTTAATGAATGTTTTTCAGCATTAATCCAAATAAATGTACCTTCTAAATTTTTCTCAGTCACGAAAAAAACAAAAAAGCAAGTTTTTTATGAAAATATAAAAAAAAATTATATAACACGAAAAAAAACCAACTTAACAAACTTTTTAATTTTTTTAGTTTTTTTGTCTTTAATAAACTTTTTAAAAATTTAACAATAACGGATATACTTTTTAAAATCTTTTCATTACAAAAACCAAAAAGATAAAAGACTTAAACCAAAAAAACCAAAAAGATAAAAGATTTAAACCAAAAAAAAGATGAAATAAAAATTCAAAAAAAGCTACTAGAATTTTTAGTTCAAATAGGCTAAAAGGCTTTTAAGTCCGACTTTCAGCCGAAAGACAAATGAAGTCTATATACCTATATTTGTAAAATGTATGTATGTATGTTGGTATATTCATTTGTATTGAGGCTTAGTTTGGGATAAAATTTTAAAAAATAATTTATTTTCTTGTCTTTTTTAATTATTTTTATATTTTAAATATTTTTTTGAATCATTTTGATGAGAAACCCAAAAAAAAGAAAATGTAAGTAGCATATAAGAGGATGAGAACTGTTCAAATTTGTTGTCCCGTTTGGTTTAACTGAATGATTTTGTATAAAAAAAGAATAATTATCTTTTTAGTATTTATAATAGAATTTTTATTTCATTGAATGTGAAATAGTAATTATTTTTGAATTTGATATTTTATTATTTTTAACTAACTTAATATTAAAATAAATATTTTAATGAAATTATCATTTCGTTACATTATTATTTCAATAAATCAAACATAGCTTTATGATAAGCAGTTGAAGCATCAAATGTGCAGCGCCGCAAGTGGGCCTAACGCTCTCAACCTACCCTTTCCCTTCACTCTTTAATAAGGCATGTTTAGAATATTTAAAAGTTTAATTTTTAAGATGTTTAATTTTTTTATAAAAAAATAAGAATAAAAAAATGTTGCGGGTATTTAGAATAATTTTTTATAGAAGTTTTTTTATTTTTTTATTTTTTATTAAAATATATAATATACTATTATTTTTTTGTTTTTAAATTGTATTGTTTAAAATATTGGTACGGTTTTTTTGTTTATGTGAAGATGGTTGACTTTTTAAATTGATGGTATTATAAAAATTTTAATTCAAATAAAGTTAAGGTGTTTAAAATGTGTATAGGCTTTTTTTTATAAATTAAGTACTTTGAGATAGTTTTTAAGTTTATTTTGTAAGAGGTTTAGTTTTTTTGAAAAAAAGAAAAATAAAAAAAGTGAAAGTGTTTGAAATAATTTTTTGTAATAATTTTTTTATTTTTTTACTTTTTATTAAAATGTCTAAAGTACACTTATTTTAATTTTTAAGTTATAGCGTTTGGGATATTGATACAATTTTTTTTTTTTTTTGTGAATAGGGTTGACTTTTTATGTAATGATATTATAATAATTTTGTTTAAGAAAAATTTGGGGTGCTTGGGATATATATTAGCTTTTTTCATTAGATTAAGATATAAAAAAAAAGTTATTTTTTTTTTAAAAATCAAACAATGCATCTTAAAAATTGACTTTTTTGCCAAAAAAAAAAAATCAACTTAAAAGCTAGCTCAATCTGGCCCTAAGAGATGGTAAAAAAAAAAGTTAGTGAACTTTTTTAAAAAATCATTAAAGAAAAGTAATTAAAACATCTCAACATAGTCTGACATTAAATGATACATATTGTTCATACATTAAATAAGTAAGCATACCTCATTAGCATATTAGCACAGTGTTTGGTAGCTATACAATAATTTCTTCTTTCTCTCAGTCCCCCTTCGCAAGCTTCTAAATGGGATGGAGCCACCCAGTGTAAAAATTTATCTTTAATTAATATTGACAGATATATTAATTAATTATATTTTATTTTATGAAATGATCAAATTATATTAGGTTGTATAAAAATATCGATTTCACTTCAAATAAAATATTTAGTTTAAAATGTTTCATTTTACGAAACAAAATGTGATTTATTTATATACAAACACGTTATGCTCGATTAACTATTAAGTTGATTTTTTAGGTAAATAATTTTATTTTATTTTTGCAAGACTTATGAAACAATCAGACTTAGATCATTATTGAGAGGCCAAAAGAGTTTCACACACACATACACACTTATATATATACACACCTCACAGTTATCTACTGGGGTATTTGGCCAAGTTTCTTAATTTAATTTTTAATTTTTTATTATTAATTTTAATTATAAATTATGATTTTTTTAAAATATTCATAACTTCTACCGTAAGTTATAACTATTTTTTTTTTTATTTTAACTATAAGGTATAAGTTTTATCAAACACTCAAAATTTCTGTTATATGTCATAATCTATAAAATTATTAATTTCAGCAATCCTAAACACCTCTAATTATTCAAAAGGAAATTTTTATGTTAATATTTGTCTTATGTGTAAATTTTTCTTTCTCTTCTCTCACTAACTAATTTTCTTATTTATTTATTTAAAACTTTTTTTTTACTCTCTTTATTTTAAAGCCAACTTTTTTCTTTCTTTTTTATTTCACATCCAGTTTCTCTATTTATCTGCTATTCAAAATATATTTGTAATATATATGCATACATACTATCCAAAAAAATATAATTACTTTTGGATAATTTTTTTAGTTTAGGTTTATATTTTTGTTACTTTTGGTTGAAATTAGGAGTGATTTTAATAAATATATTTAAAATATATAACTTGATAATTAAAGATTTTATTTATCATTTAAAATTAATTTTATTATTAAATTATGTTCAAATTGCTTTTTTAGGCCCGATTAATTACTACTTTCTTACAATTACAAACCCTCAAAAATTGACAATGCCATATTCCTCCCAAAAACTAAAAATAAAAATTGTCTGTAGGCTCCATGTTTGCATAAACTATAAACAGTACAAGAACGCTTTCTGTAACCTGATAGAAAGCATATGATTGATTCGATTTTAAACAAATTCAAGAATTAACAACAAATTTTGAATCAAAGTTGAACCGTTGTAATTGTAGAACCGAACCAGAACCAATCTATAAAAACGGTTCAATTCTGATTCAGTTCCACTTTTTCATTCCTAAATTTCAGAATAACTAATTTTATTAAATACATAATCGAAACAAACTTAGCCTAAATTGCTACTCAATAATTGAAATTAAAAACTAAATATAAGGGGCAAGTCCTCATCAAATGTAGCAATCACAAAGATAATGAGAACCATTTTTTTTCAAATCTCTCTTTTTCTAATGACGCATTAATTATTAAATATTTAATTTCTTCATATTAGAATGCGGTAATAGAAATGTTACATTAATTTTTTAGCCTAAATTATTTCTATTTTCTTTAACATATTTTTTTAAACTAAAATTACAAAAGTGACTTTAAAAAATAGTAAGGAATGTTAAAATATAAAATATACATACACATATTTTTACAAAAAATGGTTTTCGGTTAAAATCAGTTTTTTTTTTAATGAAAATCGAGAATCGAACCTATACAACGATTTTAGAAAATTGAGAACCAGAATCAGACCGTTATAATATAGAATCGAACTAAATCGCAAAATTCAAACTGATTTGAATCAATTTATTAATTCTTCAAAAAAATTTGTGCATCTCTAACAGCTACTCCACACAGATGATCTTTCCATGAATTTGAAAGCAAAGGGGAATCAACAAATTTCTTGTCTACTTAAACAGTTAAATCAAATTATTATGTTTTGTTGGAGGACAATCTCATTCTTAAGATTGTTGTAAAAAATCCAATGGTATAATAAAAAATATACATGCTCAGTGATCCAAAAAATATATCTTTATTAATTTTTAACAATTAAAATAAACTAAAATTATAGAAAAATGAAACAACAGAAATAACAGGAATAGAATATGCAAATCGAATCCTGCAATCGCAGTTTCCTTATAAATGATTCACCGCCTACCGATGGTGTTGTAGGTTTTCTACTGGCGTCACTCTCCTAAGATAAAACGGTTACACGATCGTTAGAACACCACTAATGATCGGCTACGAACGTACTCCGTCTGTCTTTCTCTCTCTTACAGTTTGTAATATAATCTCAGAATTGTATCTCTCATTTCTCACCTCTGTTGTGTTTTTTTTTTCTGTACTCTCTGCTGCTGTTCTCTGTGATTTTCTCTATTTCTCTGTCTCTTTTCCTCTGCTTCTAAAAACTGAATGGGATGACAGCATATATAGACATTCCATCATGGAGGGGGTTACAGGAGAATCAATAATCATGAATGG